>JABFPT010000129.1:14171-26412 GCA_022817245.1 Nixonia krombeini | reverse complement strand
GGGCTTCCGGTGCGAGGTTCATCTTGAAGGTTCGTCGTTCACGTCACCTGACCTGAATTTTTCAAACCGCCTTTGGACCTTACTCACTTTATCTTTACATGATCCAAAGACGAAACACAAATTTTTATGAACTTCCATCGCATTATGACCAAGTTGGAACTCAAGAAGCATAGAGTGCCTAAAATGAAGTTTTTCTTGATCCGTCATAATATACTCCATATTTCTCAAAATTGATTGAAAACACCTGCAATATGAAAAGTCAAAACGTGGAAATATCAGCCTTCGGTTAATATCAAAATTGTCTAAATCGCGCAAAGAACAACGAAGCAATGAACATTTCAATTGGAGCAACAGAAAAGCGACATAACTTTCTTACCAACCTAATAAAACAAAATTTATCGAGTTACATCCCCAGAGCCACGTTGGCTAGTTTTTTTTGGTCAGCCTCAGCCACTTCCCGAACGCGAAAACGCGATTCCTCGATGAATTGTTCCGGTAGGAAACCGGCGCCGAGTTCAAGACGTAAAAGAATCGCAACTGGGCCAGTGAGTCATCATCCTGTTCGAAGATAATGCTGCGCTTATTGAAGCGAGCAGTCGTTATCAATCAACGTCCAGCAATTAACAAGATGTTGTCCGGTGATTTACTCTAATTACATCGATAGCCGTGCAACCGAGGAGATTACGCCTGATAAACAATCGCTAATTTGTTAAATAAATTGTAAAAAAAATATAATGATATTTGCACTCGTTATCGTGAAGCGCCTGCCTGGTTTATTTCGGTCGGCGACAAGCGAGCCGGAATTGATTTAATCGTAGGGGCGATCGCGCCGTGCGAAATTGTCTTTCACCGCGGCAGAACGATCGACGAACGCGGCTCTTCGCTCGCTTTCCAGCCGCATTTATATATTCGCGGTATGCGCGAACGAATCACAGTTGTTATCGCAGCGGCTGCCGCATCCGCGCTACTCCGCGTAACAGTACACAGGGCAGCGGTAACCCGAGGTCGCGCGAACAAACGCCGCGTATGTCCCGGGCAATTCCGGTGCCGCGTTGGAAATCGTGGCAGAAAGAGACGTTCCCAGGAGGAATCGTCGTTGCGAGCGGCTCGACTGTAATACATACGACGCTGCGATGACCGTTAAATCGTCCGCGCCGGCGAGTTTAATCGAAAATGCTTGTTGCCTGTATCGTTAACTACGCAAAATGGTCTTTTCCGTCGTTCGTATCGCTCGTTTACATTCGATTTCCTTTGGCTCGATCGCAATGCCTTTGTTTTCTCTCTACGCGAACACGGAATGGTTATTTTCATAAATGACGAACAAACGTTCGGTCATTTATTTCGTTCCCCCGCCGTGGCAGTAAATTCTTATCGCAAATAACGCGGGTAGGAAAACCTAGTGATGAGAGAGAGAGAGAGAGATATGATGTGGGGGGGAGGATACAACGGCTGGCATTGATATTCGCCACTTCATTTGACGTATTAATATCGCGGGCTGACAGGTGGGATGCTTGTTTCCCGCTGAATCCATAAAGTGGGTGTATGAATTTCGCTTGTGGGTTTCACCGTTTTCAAAATGGCGGAGTTATTCGCGTCTCACGCTCGCTACCTCGGCCGATCGATAGCGCGCTCATCGCTTCTATCGTCACTCTCCGTCCCTCTCAGGCTGAAGAATCGCTTTGCAGGATTTCAAGCACCGAATCGAAAAACCAACTCGTCGCTGTTCCTCGTCTCTTTTCCCCCGCCTCTCGTTCTTGTCGACTTCCAAGCCCTTGACTCGATCCAACGTCGTTGTAATTGGCCGCGCTGTTAAACGTTGAGGAGCCACCGAAAGCGAGCGGCCCGCGTGAAAGGCCAATGACGGCGAATGCAAAAATGAGTCGATCGAGAAATTAGCGGAAAGCATTCCGTAATTCGATCGTGGAGGGAGGGAGAGGGGAAGGATACACGGCGAATCTTCCCTCTCAGTAGTAACTGCGCTTTCCCCGAAACGGTCGCGCGTGGGAGGAAGAGCGCGGCACGACGCGCCGCTGTAAAACGTCTCGGGCGTAGTTCGTTGGTTGTGCACACACGCATTTTCTTCAATTACGTCGAAACAAAGACGATGCGCTCGTTGCCTCCGACTCCTCAATTGCGAGTTAAATTGTGCGTTTAATTATGCAGTCCGGTGCATGTCGCAAGTGGCTGACAATCCCCTCCCCAGTCGCTAATGCCGCTGCCGTAGCAGTTGCCTTGCGAAAAGAAAAAGGACGGAATGGTACTTCATTAAAAGCGCTTGTCAATCGCGTCGCATCAAGCTCGCTACTAATGTCTGTTATTTTGCCCGGCCGAGTAAAACCTGGCAGTCCTCGGACCCTGATTCGATTGAGAAAGGCACGCGTTTTCAAGCAAACGCCACGGTACGCTTTTGCGTCCCGTCCTCGTGCCACTTCCTACTCGCCCAGGTAGATACACAGGCGCATGGCGTCGGGTATTTCCCCGCCGCGTCACAGCGCTCCGAGCGACAATGTATATACAAGTAAAAAGCGATTATTACAACCCGTTTACGCTTATTCTATTTTTCAATTGGCAGCGCTACTCATTTATCAGTCTGGCTGATTTATTGCGCGTTATTAAGCAAATCGAGTTCTCACATCCAGCGATTATCGCGCCGATTAAAGTTCCCCGCGTTTCATAATGGACAATTACGTTTTTTCCGCGCACCAGCGAGCAAGACACTCGCGCGAATAGCCGTATCGCGTTTAACAACAGCGAATTTTTACTTACGTCACTCAGATACCCGGGATACGCGAAAATCGCAATTTAGAATTTCGTAATGGAACGGTGGTCAAAATTGACCACCGCGACGCGTTCTCGTCTCCGTACCGCGAAACCCATTGTCACGTTGCCGCGGTTGCGCAACTCGAAATCGCCTCAAAGTTCGCCTGGTTTCGCCATCTCCGTTTCGCACGGCGAAAATGATCGGCCGCCGCGCCGATTGAAACGTTCGCTCGAACGAGGGAGAGAGAAAGAGAGGGAAAAGAATGAAAATTAGCGGCGGGTTACGCTCGTGCGTGTGTGCCGAGCACTTAAGTGGCATCGTAACCATTATCAGCGAGCGAGATACAAAGGCCACGATTCTAATTTATGCGCGATATTGACTGAACGTCGATTCATTTGCTTTGTACGCAGCCTGTAATTGGCCAATGACAGCTGCTGTCTCGAGCGCTCGGTACACTTACATTATTCATGCCACGACCGCGATTTCTGACTACCAACGTTGCTGATCCGCGGAAGCGGCCTTTTCGTGCGCTCGGACGCGCCATCTATCAAATTATCGTGTCGCGTTTTGCCCGCACGCGAAAAGCAATTATTTTTAATCACTTTCCTCGAACGACTTTCCTTTTATCGACGGCGGTTACGAGCCGAGCGAAATGTGCACTTGGCGCTACGCGATCACACCGCCGCGATTTGTTAGAACGATCGGCATACTCAAACAAGCATTATCCGCGTTTCTTGCCGATCTCAGAAGCGCGTGTCCGCACGAAAGCGGCGAAACGGCATTTTCCGAGGCACAAAGTCGCCCAGTGCGACGATAAAAAACTGCGAACAAAGTGTAAAGTCGAGGGAATGGAGAAATATTCACTGTATCAAAATACGAGTCAAGAAACGTGGAAACGAGTGAAATACCGCTCGGGAAGACGCGTTTCCGTGGCGAGCACGGCCGTCCGTTACCTTTTTCTCCCTTTTTGCGTTCGTGCCTGCGAGGCCGTAGGGAGCCGGAGCTGTTATTACGTCTGTTTGCCAACAGGTTTGCTCGAAATTGTCACTCGTTTAGAGGAACATTAATAGGGGGAGCCGAGTGTCCTCGAGACACTTTTTTCTCTCTCAACGGAACGTTCCCGGAACGTTGTTAACTCGGGAAAATGATCGACTCACGAAAAACGTTCGCTCGAGCGTGGCAGAAATCGCGCTCGCGCGCGCGCTTATTTATACGTGTTTATTAGTAGCATGTCTCGGTGATGTCTGGAATCTCGGCACGTTCCGTACAGAACGTGTCGAGTATATTTTGTGCATACGAGATAAACGAACGGAAATCCATAGTAGCCGGTGGTGTAGTCCGTGGTACAGCACCGCGATCGTTCGGCACTGAGTGTGTACGGCGTGACGAGCCGCGTGGAGGGGAGGCTCGGCCGCGGCGGTGGGGGAACTCGTTGGCTCAGTAAGAGCCAAACTCTCCATCCGGAGACTGACACCGACTGCTGCGCCGGTACGTTGCCGCATATTACCGACCTTGCACGATACACCGTTGCTCTTCGCATCGCTACGCCAGCGCCAACCGGCGTTGCGAATGGATCCAAACTGCTGCTCCTTCTTCCCTGTTTCTCGTCCCGGTAAAGTGTCCGTGCGAGAAGAGCATCGCGCTGAACGATCAGAATCTCTTTGCCCGTTAATGTCATCGCACGAGACATCGCGGTAGTAACCACCGCGAAATCCTTTGGCACTGTATTCTCCTTTTGCAATGGAAGGAAAGTGGCAACACAGATAATTAACTAAAAGTCTGTAGTCGAACATGGGAGTTCAAATGAGCGACGTGCAAATAAGTTGTTTGTCAAAAGCAAGAAGAGGCTGGGGGAAGGATGGATGTATCGGTGGGAGGCGCATGCCGAGCGATTTATTCGCAATATTTGCGCAAGATAATTGGATCGCGGCGCTCGTGTAATGCACAGTTGTTACGGCAGAACAATGTACCGGGCGCAGTGAATTTGAGGACAGCATGAAATAACGCGCGTAATGGCTCGTCGGTTTGCGCGGCTGCTCTCTCCGTCTCGCACTGTCATTGTTGCTGGTCTTGCCAACTGAGGCGACTCAATGTGATTACCGGCGAACGCCATTTATTAAACAAACTAGAGTGAATTGTGCCAAAGCGCGCGCGCATAGGGAAGAGCGTTATTGATAATCGGATTCGTGTGACGCGATGCACGCGCGATTTATAACGAGAGCTGGCAAATTTTCCACTTTGTCGGAGCAATAAGTGCAACGCTCGCGATGAATTAACACGATGTTTTCTTGGAGTCGGATGAGGAAGTGGAGGGGGGGGAGAAACGAGACCGGCGGCCGCTTTAATTAAAACGTTGCATTTGATAATCATCGGCGGTTTTACTCACATCGCGTCGAGCATCGTTTCAATCACGCAAGTCGACATTGTACGTCTTTCATTTCCACATTTTTTTTTTTAATTACGCTTCGCCCGTTTCATCAACGAAGCAAATTTTCGTTGCGGGCGAAACAATCGTTAATCGGCGCTACCTCGTCCGTGTAAATTTGCCTTAATTGCAGCCATTAACTTGTCCGCCGAATAAAGGTCGAAGTTGTTTAAGATTTTTGCTTCCTCCCGGTGAAACCCAAGACGCTTGTTAAATTTGATATTTTAGCGAAATAAGATCTCCGGTGCATCCCCCTCGCCGCTCTCTTCGTCTCTCGTCGGCGTTTGGAGGCGCTCCCGATGAAAAAACTAACACGGACCAACTGTTCCCACGTCCGGTCTCGCCTCGGTTTCTAATGACGTTTTTTCGTTTCAGAAAGGCTCGGGCCTGCGTCGAATGATAAATCTCGGAATGCCAACGTGGAATGAATCGATGCCTTTTATCGGTCTTGTTCCATCGTTTCCAATGCAAATTATCCTCGCGTCGCTTTTCAGCGATACTTTCAGGAGTGCATTTTTGCATCGCACGAGCCACGAACGAGTTATATGCAAATGTTTACTAAATGTTAATACTCCTTTTTTTCTTTTTATACAGTATTCTTAGTTACGGCGACACGCGTTACCAAGCGTAATTGCCTGCTTTTTCATTCGCGAGCCTAAAAATGGCTCGCGGCCGAGGACGATTATTCACGATGATAAATCAATTTCCATTCTCGCGCGCCTTTATAAAGTCGTAACATAATTGACGTTCCGTAATGAACCGTCAAGTGGCCTGGTTGCGTAACGCGTGTGCCCCGCAGCTTCGTGATTTTCAGCGGTGAAACTCGATGCGCGATTCGCTCAAAGTTCAACGTTCCTGTCCGCCCGGTGATGCCGATCGTGCACAATCGCGATGCGCGAGACGTCGACTGTCGATGAGGGTGGGAGGTGGAGATGGGGGGGGGGGTTGCAAAGAGAGAAAAACACGGCCATCCCCGGCCGACGTTGTCCACTCGGCGAAACGGGAATAATTGAAAAGCAGTTTTTCTGAGCGGCGCTAACCACCGCCGATCCTTTCGCGGACGCGAAAATCGGATTACCGCGACTGACAAAGGACAACGCGCGGCTCGTACGTACGCTTATACGCGAAGATTACAGATACCCGCTACGTGTCGCGTATCTGTCACGCTAATGCATTTTCATGCAGAAAACTTCGCGGGCATTAACAGCAGCGAGGCGCGTCGCGGCGAAGACGAATTACGGTCGATGAAAGGCATTTGCCAAAACGTCGTTCGAACAATCCGAGCGAATAAGACTAATTGCCGTGGCAAATCGCGCGTGTCACGCTATCACCTTGACATTCCCTCGGTGTGAAAGTTACAGCGCCGTTTGTTCCGTGTTTTTGCCGAGATTTGCATGGATTGCGCGTACACCGAGAGATCCCATGAAAGTCCCCTTTGATCGGGAGGAAACCATTTGGATCAAATGAATTCCCTTTGACGCAACCTACTGCGTCAGCGGAATTACATTTGCTTGAAAACGACCTTCTTAAGAGCTGTATACTCACCGGCACAATGACGTTTGCGCTCGCTGTAAATCCTCTAAATAATTATACGCTTCCTACGCCGTTTGCCATTAATCCTTTAAACAATTGTTTTCGTTAACCCTGTGCTTGCGCAAGGACGTGTCTTTGAATCGCTAACCTAAATCGGTGTATTTCTCCGAAAGTAATATTCCACGAGAGCAATTGTAGCAAATTGAGTACAAAAGGATAGGCATCTGGTTAATGTTCTACAAAAAGGTTTCCCTTAAGAGGCATCCCGGTAAAGAGGCGCCTTTTCAACGGAGTTCATAACAAACGAATGCGGGGCATTTAACGCCGAGGCGGAAATTTACTCCGGTTGCTATTTCGAACGGTCGAATGCACCGCTGGCTCGTGTCGTATCGGACTCGATCAAACAGGTGGAATCTTTCCATTACTTTCAATTTACGTATTTGTATGCAGACGAAGTCGAAACTTCGGAAAGATTTTCCATATTTATTTCACAGGGGGCATAAATCGCTATCGGAAAGTGCGCATTGCAGCCGCGACAATTTACACGTACGATGTAAAAAGAAATGGCGATCGTCTAATTGTGGTTCGTCGTTGCGGCGACCAAGAGTCAAGAGGCTGTCCGGTATACACGAGTATTTTACGAATCCTTTAATCGGACAGCATGTTTTTTTTTTGTCCACGGTGATAAAAATAGTCCGGCAAGGGGGAAATTAAATTAATTACGCGCGCCATTATTCTTAATGTTATCGACGGGTTTTATTCAGTGGCACGTTAAATCGCCGGCGATCCGCCAGAATCGAAAATTGAAAATAATTAGACGCTTAATTGGCTTGGGAGGTCGTTCAAGCCGCATTAGGCCGACATTAGAATATTTAATTCGATTCCCAGTAATTTAACGCGCTCGCTGATTTTCTCCGAGTGATCGCGCCTGAGGTCGGATGAATAATTTATGTATTCAAAATAATTGAACGCGCATTGAAAAGGACACCGGCTCGGCAGTGAATGAATCAATGACAGTGTGAAAATAAATGCTAGCGCAAACTACGACGCGGCGAAGAATTTCCAGTTATACGCCGTCGCAAGCTTATGATTCAAGTTGTACAAGCAGTGCGTATCGTTCGCGTGAATACCGTCATTAAAACATTGTTCGACTTGACCGATTCGTCGTTAATTAATCTCGTTTCACAATGAAGTAAAGCCGCTCGAAATCGGATCTACTCGAACCGCGTTACGGCCGGCTGTTCGATCATTATCCACTATCCGACATGCTAATCGCAACTCATGCATTTCTGCCGCTACAATGATGGCGCTGCTCATATTTAAAAACATGTAATTCCGTCAGATTTAATTGATATTTCGCTTTAAAAAAAAAAGTGCACGGAAAGCGTACAATGCGTTTTTACTACCGCGTTACTGTAATAATATATTTTCACAGAAATGATATTCCATTGTCGACATAAAACGACGGAATGCCAAGTATATGTAACGCGGGAAAAATGTGTATAATGAAATGCTTCGGTTTTAAAAGAAGTAAATAAAGGTAATGGCGAAATGCACTTTTTACAGCAATTTTGCATGTGAAAAATCGCGTTCACTATTTGTTTAACGATTATAACGGTTGCAGTAATTAATCCTTATTCGTGAGATACGGTGAATAAGGCGATTTCGTGGCAGGGAACACAATGAGCAATAAAGTCATTGGGAAGTAGAAAGTCCCTCCGGCCCTTCGAACTGACTTTAGACTTTATTGTCTTCGAGCAATATATTTTATTTACGTTTGCGCACGTTTCGTCCTGATTGCAACGTCTGCACTCCGACTTGTAAGTAACTCGTTCAATGGAATTTATCTCAGCATTTTATATCACGCAATCATCATTAATTAATCTTTTACCCTTAAATCTCCTTACTTAATTATTTTGCAAGTTGTACGTTACGTTTTACGTAATGTGCAAAGTGGTGCCGTTTTTTTCACTCAATCATAAAATCATAAAATTGTGTATTGGCAAATATCGTTGCTTATTGCAAGGGTTTTATATATTTCTACTGCATCCTAATCACACTATTGTTCCGGACGCCTATGGTAAACGAAATATCGTTCACGACAATCTTCCAGCAACGCCGAACATTTTTGGAGAAAATCGTAAAAATTTTTATTTCATCACTTTGCACGGGTTCGTCCTCGGTAAATGTCGACTCGGCGCATTGTCAAGAGCACAAAAGGGATAATTATACGGCATACCTACCGTCGACCAATCAGGATCAAGGAAAGCCGAAGGTTTGCAAGCTGGTCGCATACCTCTGCTTTCTGCACGAATTAGTATTTCCTTAAGCGGCATTAAAGAACCAAGCTGAATGTTTTAATGCATGAGTGTAAAGTACTGCTGCTTTTTTTTCTATTTGAGTGTACACCGTGTTACGGGTTAATGTGAACGTGCGATACGACAGTTACGCGTGTGAATAATTACAGTAATTTTAGTGGTGAATAAGAGTTTGGCTTATTGATTGTAAATATATTTTTGACGCCCAGCGCATTGCGAAATTGTGTGTCTTGTGCTTGACTGCATTTCCCTCACTATGCAGGTTAGTCGTTAAGAAGGCATTAAAAACTGTTCGCGAAGCATGAAAACATTTTCCGGTCGCTGTTGCGATGGAAGTGCGCGTAAATTGCACTTTTTTACGCGTTTTTTTTTTTTAACAACGACAATGCTGTGATAAAAATAGTGACATATTTATGATAATTTTACATCACATAGTTTCCATAATTCGACTCATTAACGCGGCGAGTAAAACGATACATTTGAACGATGACAACGTGTACTTTACACGTAAACGTTTGCCTCGAAGAGATAAACCGGAAATGACCGCTGAGGGGAAATCTCGTTGTGTTTGAAGCGTCTGTAAATCGTTACTCTTTCCGAACTCTCGTCCCGTCCACATTTCCAAGCTCGTTTCGCATTCCGTGTAAATAAACGCATCATGCGCGTTCTAATACACCATTACGAAATACAATACGCGCTATTATCCGGCTTGCTTTTCCCACGAGCTCATCGACGTCATTTTCCGAACTCATTCACTCTCTTTCATCCATATTTCTCATCGCCCGTCTTTACTTTTTCCTTGCACTTCATTCAGGTGCAAAGTGGCTCTCAGTTTTTTTTCGGCTTTGCTACGTATCGGGCCACGTCCCCTTTAATTGAAAACATTCCGAGTATTTACACTTGCACCGAGACCTCTTCGACAATGCGTTTCGATCGCCCTCCCCGGCCATTTGCCTTTCTCCACGTTTATCCGCATGCAAACAGTGTCGAGACGTTCGTTCGACTGGCGATAAATAATCGAGAACAAAATGAACTGGTCGATGAAGTCGTCTCGAAGTAACCGGTCGCATTTGGAAGAGTACGCTTATTCGGTGCAAACGCACATTCGGAAGGTTAAGAAGCGTGGAAAGAGGGATTTCGCGAGGTCAGGGCGATGCGGCATCGCGATTAAATCGAAACGGCGGCACGAATCGTTTGCGAATCGGTACTACGGTAAAATATGTATGCCACGCGCGTGTATGCATATCTGCGTGTATGCGCGAGTATTCGCTCCTCGGATTCCATGCTGTGCTCGGAGTTCGCGGACGGTAGGCGTTTCCAGCGTCATTATAAATCAGAGTTAAACACGCTAATTATATCGAGTCGGACTCGTAAGTGTGTGGGGGCCAGCGGGGAATCGCAGCGACTCTCAACCACCTGGTAGAAGGCCTTTCCACCTACTACCCGGTAAAAATCACCGTCGTAAATACTCCCACGCGATTGAACGGAACCATCGATCTCGCGCTAATTGTCGTGGATCAATTAAACTCGTATACCTTTATTCGGATCGTAATAACGGAAGTAATACCGCGAAACGCCACTCGGCAACAATGAAACTAGAAATAGTATCGAATGGCCGAACATTTATTGACATAGTTATTTGGTACGTTATCGCGTGTTGCACTGCGAAACGGACTTGAAATATATTGACGTAATTTTCTATTTGCAGGTATTAAACGTAAATCGTGAAATATGTACCACGGTGTAATTCCAGCCAGCGTTATTTGATGTTGATAACGAGGGAACGAAATAACTCGTATTGAACAAATGTTGACTCCTTTTAATTAGCAATCCAATTTACGGGTTCTTGTTTATTAACGAGTCCGGTAGTCTTTAAAATAACCAAACCGTAATGGCGTTTTGGTTGTACGCGTCATCAATTAGGATATAAAAATGGTATACGTTCCTTTTTTCCCTTCTCATTGAATTTAATAAAACTCATCCCCATCTGTCGCATATTCTTTGTCATTTCATACAACTTTTTGTGCAGCTCTAAAAATGTTTCCTTACTCGTCGTTTCTTCGCGATTGATACGCGACGGAAACATTTCGGTAGAGTAAATAGAGGTAAATTAATTACCTACTTTTTATCTGTAACTGCTTGCGAGACGTTACGTTTCTTTTGCCCACCGCGGCCCTCCGTTTGCGAGGTAGGAAAGAGCCCACATGAACGACGCGAGCCTTGCCGTAAGATAATGAACGGGAAGTAGATAAAAAAATGCGTTTTCGCAACAATGTATAGCGCCATTCGAACTACCGTACACCGCTGAAACACGAAAGTGTATTTCGCGATTGTGCACGGTAACGTGTGCACGTCACGACGCCGACGCCAAGAAAACGGGAATGCAATAAAATCGGCCGAACGTCATACTTTCTCGTTAAACATTTAACGCGAGCGGAAGTTGCGCAACCTGTCCGTTAAATTTTCCATAAAACGGAACGTTCTTTTTACCGGGCAGCTGAATGAAAATAATCATATTTCACGATAAACTCGCTATCGAGGACTGCCTTCGACGATCCTCGTTTACGTAATGGCAGAATGTACGCGAAACAGTGATGCTGAGGGAAATAAATGCGAGACGGGCGCTTCTACACCGCGCATTTTTTCTTATTGACCGTGACGCGGTTGAAACAATGCGGCTGCCGACTGCGCGGATGTACAGTTAGCGCGGCTTAGCCGCGGATGAACAAACAGGATTATATTACACGATGTTGCAACTTGTCGTACACGAATCTGCGAGGAGGCCGTAGCCGTTTGCGATTTCGCAATCACGCGTCTAAACATCGCCAACGGGGGGGAGGGAGCGCCCGAGGTATTTTTCCCGGTGCGCAACCGCAAGTGCGAAGGCACGGCTATTTCTGTGACACTTTCCCGCGCGTAATGGCTGCGCTGTCGCTTGACCGTTTTGCTCGTACCGTTACGCGCGAAATGATGCGACTGACTAAATGGACTTTGATACACATACGCATTCCATTTTTACGCAATGTAAAACATTCACTGTCCTCGCATACGCAACGAGCGGACAATTGGCAACGGTTCAAATACCGATCGAATTTTTCGTCGTATCCATACATTTATTTGACGCCGATACATTATTTATCTCGCGTGCCGTATTGTTAACAAATTTTTTCTCACGATGCAAAGTACGTTTTTCACGATGAAAAC
>JABFPT010000129.1:1322-14073 GCA_022817245.1 Nixonia krombeini | reverse complement strand
TTGCTAAGCGGGGCGTAGATTTTTAAACAATTGTGGCTGATTGGACGTAGCAAGAGAATTTGATTCGGTGTACTCGAATACGTTAATTGTGGCGAAACCGCAAAGCGTATTGCCTTTCGTTTCAATAAGAGATGGCTGAGAGTAGTTGGTAAATAAATTACTCCTATCATGGAAATCTCCCTTCGTTAATTTATTTAAATTTATGTGAGAATTGGCATTAAACGCGCGCGCGAAATTGAAAATAGCAAATGTTGGTGAAAACAGTTAACGATTCCCGCAATTACTCGTCTCGTTTATCCCCGCGGTACGAAAAACGCGTCAATTTTTTCCTTCCCTCCGTATGAAAATGCACAGTTTATTCAGGCGACTAAAAGTTTAATTAATTATCACGGTTTCTTTGCACGATTGCTTTAATGCGGAGTGTCGCTTTGTATTTTTATGACCATACATAGAGACGCCACAGGGCTCACAACTATCGAATTTCTCGAGGCTTGAAAAAAAAAAAAATGCAGCAAACGTTGTCCGCGAATGAATATAACCTGTTACGAATCGATAATTCAACATTGAATATACATGTACGAGGCAGGTAGAAGTGCGGGCGAAGTAACAAAGTTGATATAGGACGACGCGGCGCGCTGGTTATTTTGCATAAATACGCGTATAAGTGTCGAGGCATGGCCGTGAACCGGGAGTGTGCGCCATCAGCTCCGTGAACTTCGTAATTCACGTATTGAATCGTAGTAGTCGTCGCCGGCGACCACTTGATCAACTTCCGAGCCAACCGAGCCCCTTTCGATCGCCGTTGCGTGTTATCGGCTTAACGATAAGCCCTCGGTGCTCGTATTACCGAAAAACGCATGCGATTTCTCCACTGTGTCGAGAGGAGTAAAAATAGGCTCTTTTCAGAAACGCGTTGTCCGAGAAATGCGAAGATACGCGAAGCGCGTTTGCGATCGAGCCGGGCGGTAGAAACGATTAGAGTAATTGAGTAATCCTGTAAACGCGTATCCTTCGAGTTAATTACGCGTAGACACGTGAACTATGAGACGTCGGCTATGCCGTGGAACGTTGGGGAAAGTCCCTGGGAATTCATCGCGAGCGAAGAAGCGTATGAAACGTCCATTCGACAACGGACGTTTGTCATTTTTCATTTTTTCAATCAAATCCCTTATCTGCTGCATCGCACGGTGGTTGAAAGCAGACGGATCGGATAGACGAGCGTCTGCGAGTCCGCCACATTGAGCGTCAGCGACCGGTCCGCGATGTGTACACATACGTGTACATACACGTATATAACTGTGTACACAACTCTCGAGTATACTCGGGTTTAAAGTCCTGTCCATTTCCCTGTTGGTTTGTCTCTCGTTCCCCGGCATACAAGCGCGGAGTTTGGAAGCGGGAATACGGGGTGGGAAGGGGGGGGGGCGAGTGAGGCCACGCCGAGGAACTGGTTTTTGTCCGCGTTTCTGGCCCCGGGGCTTATCGACGAGGAACCGAATAGTGGAATTTTTTTCCACCGCTTCTCGGAATATCATACACTTTGGGCAAATAAAGCAGGAGAGCGAGTCCTTCAGCGGTGTCGCTTATTAACGGTGATAAGGCGGCGAGCGTAACGAGTAATCAGATACTGGTTTTACTATCGAGTGTTTATGATGAAACATCTCGTCGTTACAACATTGTACGCCAAGAGCCGATGACGAGGCGCTTCTCATCTCTTTTTTCCTCTCTTTTTTCAAACGTTCTTAACGGCCGAGACAAGTTTGACTTCTCCGCTTCTTTGCGAGTTTATGTTACGGGGTCTAACGCGCGCACGCTGCCTACGAGTTTTACTGGTTTTTGCTTTCGAGCTTAACCGTTCGAACGAGTTCATAAACTTTAATTAGGAAATTAGAGTATAGCATTATTCCCCTTGTGAAGAAAGGGTTTGCCGGACAAACCGGTGTATCGAGGATGAGTCGAATCATCCGCGGAGATTGGTTAACGAAATTTGGTTAAAGTGACGAAATGATTGATTAACGCTAACAAACGAGAATCGGAGGAAGTAGATGTGTTTGATTTACGACGTATACTCGGCTATTTCGGCCGAACGAGTCGACCACCGTCGAGTCATCTTTTCAACGAATCCTGCCATCCTTCGAGTACCGATTGATCTTGAACGCCGATCCAGCACGCATTAATCGTATATTCTGTCAAATCGAAAAAATGCCTTTGGAGCGTACGGTAAGCTTTCAGGCGTTGCTGGAACAACGCGATGGAAGTCATCGGGTACCGAAGTTCGAGCGACGGAAACAACAAGGCAGCATTTTTGACCGCACTGTTTTCATCGAGTCAACCGCGAGTCGTGTACGGCTCATCTCCATAACACAAAAACGCGATATAAATCAAAGCAGAAAACTCGAGCACGTTTCCTCGTGAGCGGGATAACCGTGACACGCGAAAACACTGGGATTCTCTCTTTCTTTCCACCTCTCTCTCTCTCTCTCTCTCGTTGCAAGTTGAACATTGTTCTTTCTTGTTTGCAGATCGCGCGGCAACTGGTTGGCTTAGAAGCGGCGTCACGAGCGACTGTGTGCACCGGGAACCGAATGGCGATAGAGCGATAAGACGTCGGGACTTTGGCGAAGAGAAGTTAGGCGGAGGTGCCGAGGGGGACAGGAAGGTAGCCTGATAAAGGAGAAAGAAGCAGAAGAAGGAGGAGGTGGAGGAGGTGAAGAAGGAAAGCGTGGCAACGTGTCATGATAGCGACGCTGGTAGTTGCGTGATCCTCGTGGCGATCGACAGTGCGTGGCCGAAAGGCTTGGGGGGAAGGGAGCGAAACGGAGGGACGGAAGGACGGAAGTAAGCGGAAGCGCCGGAAAAGCAGAAGGCACGCAGTAAGGCAGGCAGCAGGTCGTAGCAGCGAGAATCTATTTAGTGATACCGTAGCGTAGCTGAAAAGTGATGTGTTCGATGGACGACGCGCGTCTCGCGGGCGGAGGTCGGGGTTTCAACGACAAAGGCACGACTCGAAGGTGCTACTCAGGATCGGCGAGAAAAGGCGGGCGATCGTTGACCAGGCTGGCGGGCGCCGGGGAAACGTTTCCAAGGGCATGGCGACCACGCCACTAGGCGGTCGCCTCCCTAACGTAAACCGCAAAGGATCGTCCCCGTGCGTAAGTGGTGGTACCAGCCAGAGGAAGCAGCAGCAGCAGCAGCAGCAGGAACGCACCGGTAGCAGGGATCACCATCGGCATCGCGACAAGTCGGGACAGGCGCATCATCACCATCATCATCACCATCATCACCATCACCATCACCATCATCAACATCAGCAGCAGCATCAACAGCAACAACAGCAACAGCAGCAGCAACAGCAGACGCAGCAGGAACAGCAACAACCGGATCAGCAAACTAGCACGGTGGCTGCGCACGCCGGGGAACTGGATCCGGCCGCGACGAATGCGACCAACAACTTCGAGTACGACGACAATGAGTGGGACATCGGCATAGGAGATCTGATAATCGATCTTGATGCTGATATAGAGAAGACGAGGGACGAGAAATTGAGCTCGGGGACAGGCATGGCTTCAACGCCTGCCTCGGCAGCAGCGGCTACTACGAATCATCAGATCCAAAGTGCGAACAGTCTCAACTCGTCCTCGTCGAACGGCTCACCCTCGTCGGCCAACGGCCTGTCTTCTTCGTCCTCGTCTAATTCATCTCTGTCCTCTTCCGGGTCGTCCTCATCGTCCACGTCCTCCTTATCATCGTCTTCGTCCTGCGCCATATCGGGCAACGGGAGTAACGGTGCAAACGGCGCCACCGGCGCCACCAACGGTAACACCGGCGGCAACGCAAACCCCGGAATTATCTGTACTGCAAGCGGCAAGCAGCAGCAAGTCGCCGGCGTGAACAACGCGGCGCACCCGAACGCCGCCAATCCTGGCAAGATGGCAGTTGAACATTCGGCCACCGTCGACAAGGGCCTCAAGATGAAGATCAAACGTACAAAGCCCGGCACGAAAACAAGCGAGGCCAAGCACGAGATCGTCAAGTCCAACGAGCTGAACGGCACCGTGTCCGCCCAGGACGCCAACTGCTCGTCCAATAGTTCCTCTAGTTCGTCCTCGTCCATGTCGTCCTCGTCGTCCTCGCAGGGGCTTCAGAACTCGGCCGACGGCCAGAGCCAATCCGGTTCGAACAAATCCAAACCCGGGCACGCGGCTAGCTCGGCCAACGCCGGCACCGGTGTCTCCTCGAACGCAGGCTCCAAAAGGGGCTCCAGCGGCCATCGTCGCGACAAAGCGAGGGACAAGCACGACAAGCAACCACAGAGCAATCACGCGGCGCAGCAGGGCAAGCCGGAGATCAATGGCACGGTCAGGCAACAGCCGTTGCTCCAGAACCATACGTCCTCCTCGTCCTCCGCATCGGCGGCGGCGGCCGCGGCGGCCGCCGCTGCAGCCGCGGCCACCTCGACCACGTCCTCCGGCAACCAGAACGTCGGGAGCACCAACTCACCGGTGGCGGTAACCGCCACCGGCGCCAACAATCCTACCTCGTGCTCCGCCACTGGCAACGCCAACTCCTCCGCATCTTCCTCGTCGTACTCGAACTCAGCGTCGCCCAGCGCCTCGTCCTCCTCGTCGGCGATCGCCGCTGTTGCGGGCAGCACTGGTGGACAACCTCAAGGGCCAACGCCCGCAGCCACCGCTCCTCAGCAGCAACAGCCTCAGGGACCGCCGCCAAGCTCTAGGACGGGCGGCTTCCCCGTCTCACAGGGGCCAGGCAACGCGCCGGCAAACGGTGCCAACGCCACCTGTCCTCCGGCCAGCCCGGCTAGCGCCACCGCTGCCGCTGGCTCCGCGGCCAAGCCCGAGCAGACCAAGGTCGCCTCGGTGCCCGGACCGCCACTCGCCTCCATTGCAGAGGACTCTATGGACATGGCGGCCAGCCCTCCGCCGGCTAAGAAACTTAAGACTAGCCCGAAAACGGAACCAAAGGTATACTTCACTTTAACCGTGGTTATCGCACTACGTTCACAATGGTCGAAACATTTGAACCATCAATTATTCCGAAATATACGTTCAGCACTCATCTGTCGTTCACCGACGCTTACCGGTCGCTTTTAATAAACGCTGATAAACCTACCTTTCTTTTCAAACTAAGTTTGTAGGCTCACGAACGCAACCCTGAACTCATACACTATTACATCCTACTATTCATCGAAATCGGTTGTACAAACTGACAGTCTCGTTTCTTTATTTTAACAAGAGTTATGGCGCGACACGTCGAACACATTTTATGTAAATAATCAATTCCTCTTTTCGTTCTTAAAACGCGTATTGCATGAATGTACTTTCGCGTGTATTTTTGGCACGGTAAAAGTATGTAAAATATTTACCTTGGTTTTTACCGCCCGTTTCCCACAATGCTTTCATAACACGCGGAAAAGATGAATATAAAAGTATACGTTTGAGATGTCTCGGGCTTTTAAAAATGAAATATATTTGACTTCAAAGGATCGAAGATTGGAAAAGATAACAAAAGATGGGTAGTGAAACATGAGAAATTGTGAAAGGTCGGGAACGAAAGAAGAAAAGGTAAACACGAGAGGATTCTTTTTCAAGAAGTCTTTTCTGCTTTAAAATCGTATTTATCCTAACTATTGGAATACGCTTTCATCATCGTGTTTGTCGTCATTGATAATTGAGTACAAAAGTTGCAATTGTTGAGTGTTTACCGTTTAACGCTATTACAAGCACATTCTCATGAAATAATTACGTTCCGGTGTGTGTGTGTGTGAGCAAACTCAAAATGAAATCGTATTAACCGAATTACGTAATGGGAGCATTTACATAAAAGAGCGAAAGATAGACTGTCTCTTTGTCGCGTAATGTGCAGGAGCATTTGATGACGAAACTAGTCGAGAATTGACAGAAAAGCAGTCAGAACTAACGTCTCGTGCGTGGCTGATGTCACCGTGATCAATTAACATTTTTTTGCTACACTTGAGCAAACATCGTCGGCGGCGTGTTTATCCCGTTTGAAACTTGAATAACACGCACTTAACAAGTACTACAATTCAATATTACAAGAATACCTGACATATCGCTGTGTACGCTAAGTATTCAGTGTTTGCAGTTTATTCAAGCTAATCTTGCGCACACGCGCGCAAAGTCTACAAACACCGCGTCTCGGCTCTATTTAATTTTCCAGCGTATCCGCAGAATACATAAAAGTTTATCGAGCACTTGGCTTAATTTATTTGCGTCTTTGACATTATTAATCAAATGCCAACACAGCGGTAACGTCTGTGACATACCTTGGCGCGTTCGCGAAGCTCGCCGATACAGTGTTTCGCCTCTATTTATAAATGTGTACCTACGTTTAAAATATTTCTTAACGCAGGTATCGCCTCTTGTAATCGATCGGCGAACAACAAGGTGTTTATTCGAGGGTGTAACAATTTCTATCGCCTCTACAGCTAATTCCGCAGCACTGATTGGAATTACGGATTCGCGGAATGTCTGAAAACACGTTCCACCGCCAATTTGTCCACCCTTTTGTGCGAACCTTGCTCCAACACCGCTATTTCCATCTCTTTCTTTCCATCGATCAACCGAAAAGTCGTTTTCACGGGCGAAGAAAAAATGTGGAAAGTCATTGGTTGAGAACGATCGGTATTGTTAACGCGTAATACATTTAAGCGGTCGCGATCTCGTGATTGATTTGTCGATCCTACGTAGATTTTTCTCCGCATCACCAACTAGCGATATGTCATCAACGCGCCGTAAACTGTATTGATGTAGCGTCATATGATATTGCTTGTAATCGATATTACTCGGGCTTTACGCTGAAACTATTAATCCGAGCCAAGATGAACGAAGGACATTGTTATCCGTACATAGCTTGATTACACAGCTTACAATCTATAGAGAATTATTGATTCACAGTCCCGACTTTAACATTGTGCCGTAAAGTCAGCGCTTGATACATTCCTATTTCAATATTATCACAGTTCACGCCGTTGATAAACCGTGCTTTATCTTCAGAGAAACTTTGCGCCTCGGCGTAATTCCAAAGTAATTATAACGCTCTCGTAATTTATTACTCCTCGTCTTCGCGTCTAACGAGATAAATTGACAGAATCGTTGCCTCCTCCAGTCGTTATTGCACTGTCCAAATCCGGTCGGTTCGTAATTGCGGATAAACGAAACGATACGACGAATCGAGAAATGCGGTCGTTTGTCGAAAATGGTTAAAAAGGAAAAGCGGTGTCTGTGCGGGAGTCAAAAGAGCAATTGTTCGCTTTTGTTTACTCCTCGCGCGTGTAAATATACGTCTGCCTCGCATTCGGTAAATCAAAGAACTTTGACAATTGCCCCCTCATCTGCATAACTGCGGAAAAATCGTTTCAAGGGCCGGAGTTGACGGCGTAGCCAGTGGCCTTTGAAATCATCCGTGCAAAAGGGTGCGCGATGCGAAGGCCAGCGAAAAGGGTGCGCGCGTAGGCAGGCGAAGCTCACACGGACACCCGACACTCGATTTACACTCGCGCGCAATTTTGCAAACTTTTCACTCGGCGTGCGCGAAAAATCATGGCAAAGAGAGCTGGGGAACCCTCGGTTGAACGTGTCGTTTAAACGACTCGAACAAAGTAGATTATTAGAGAAGGAGGTGCGACAAGGAAGGCAGATCGCGAATTCGAATAACGAAAGGCGGTTGGAGCGTGGTTCAAAGCGTTAACTTAATTAGCGCCGAAGTCGAGAAAGAGAGGACGGGCGGTAAATTAATGGAAATCCGTACAATTCCGCGAATGATAAACATATTAATTTCCAGTAAATCGCAAACATCCGAGAGATGAATAGGTAGTTGAAACTCACCGCACGTATCTCGCCCACCGCCGGTTCAGTAAAATAGATTAGCTAACGAGCGGAGCGTCCACTGTCAACCGAGGCGTGTTAATCAGCCGATGAAGTCCCGATCGCGACATTTTTCTCATGGCCGCCTCGGCCCGGCCACCCCACTTTCGGTTACTCGTATCGCGCCTGGCAAACTGCCGTCCGCTTCATTCACGGCGTGTAACGAATGGGTTGTTTCCGGAGAGTCGATTTTGACAAGCCTATAACCGCGCGTCGTCAGCTGCCTCGTGTTGACCAGCGGCTCGTCGCGACCGCTGTTTTTTCCGCCCCGCTTTACCTCGGGCGTTTTTTCAGCCGCGTCACTTCGAACAGTCCATCTTTCCGGGTGTGGGGGGGCGGGTGACTTGCGTCGAATGCTATAAGAGACATGAAAGGAGAAGACGAGGAGGAACGGGAAAAGCGAGGGAGATGGGAGGGAAGAGAGGGAGAGAGAGAGAGAGAATGGAGTGTCGGTGTTGATGCTGGCTCGAAGCTCGAGTAAAATTGGACTGGAAATCAGGGTTGGGGGAGAAGAGGACTGCAGGGGTTTCAAGCAGCTTGTGGGATACGGTGGCGGGTAGGCAAAACGGGCCGGGTCGGGGAGGCGGCGGCGGGGGGGTGAAATCAATACTCTGCGGTCTCCGCCCCCCAAGGGTTACACGCACGAACACTACCGAGGCAACGGCAACATGCTGCACACAGTCACGATCTCACAATTACTCGCCGAGTATATATACGTGTCGCATTTCCCGTGCTCGATGCAAACACAGATTCCCTTCCTCCCGCTCTATTTCTCACTCGCGACCTCTTTCTCTCTCTCGTTGCCACATCTGCGCCTGCCGTGTACATAGGTGCGCGTATCGCGCGCCGCCGCTCATTCCTACGTATGCTCGACTATCCCATTCCCAGCTCTTTTCGCTTCCGCTTTTCCATTTCCGCCTCTCCTTTTTCACCCGCCAAAGAACATTTCTCTACCGCTGAACCATGATTCGTTAGATGCCTTTGATATTAAAAGTGAATCTTCCTTCTGTAATCTTGAATCCTCCCCCCGCTAGCTCCGTCCTTTTCTCTCTTTCCCGCCCGATCGACAATGCCGGTCGCGTATGACGACGGTGCTTTTTTCGTCATTTCGAGTGTGAACGGATTAGGCATTGGCAGTTGCGTCCGTACCGGTCGTTCGGGGATGAGCGAGGATTAAATCGATGCTACTATTAATGGTGTGGTGGCAGGGGGCAGGGCGAGAGAAGGGGGCGCCCTTTGCGGGCTTTTACGGTTTTTGAGTTCCGGGGCGAGGACGAGCGAAGATGTTGATTCTTCAAGGGGCGGGTTTGCCGAAGCGCGAAAACTGACTGCGATACGCTTCAAAGCTATGGGCCCTTTTTTTATTATTGACCAAAACAGACGTTTATGCGACGATCGAACCAGTTATTTCTTTAGTCTCATTCTCGAGTCTCTTCGCTCGCTCTCTTGAAAATGGCGAATTGTTGAAGCCGATTTATCCATCACGGAACGTTGCAGAAACGTTGAACGCTCGTACTTTCTCCTACACTCGACAATAAGATCAGGCATTTCGAATCGCGGCGTAGCGCCAAATTTATCATGCGGAAGTCCGGCATAAATAACCCCCGGTTGGGAGGAAAGCGCGCACACTGCCGCGGCAGTAACGACGCGTGTCATGTTTTCCACGTCGAATTTACTCGGCGTTTCGAGCAAGAAAAATGTATTTCTCATTAAGCGAAAGAGATGCCCGAAGATCGCGAGGATGTACACAATACATCACGAGCGGATGGTACGTGGCGCCGCGCCAACAGCGACTGAGCCAACTAAAGTCGCTCATCCAGTCAGTGTTTCAATCCCGAGATCGCCCGAGAAGCGAAAGAAAAGCACTCTTTTGTTCCGGCAAGTTCGCTTTTTCCGCTTCTGATGAAAATGCGTCGTCCTAAGCACTTTATCAACGCCGAATTAAAGTCGTAAACAGCGTTGAACAAAACGCCGATCCAATTGCACGCCGTCGATGCGGGAAGAGTCACGAACGCAAAATCGGATTACACTCGGACTGCATAAACATTCGACATAGACGCGCCTAGACAGAGCCAGCAAATCAGATCCGCTTTGTCGTCGATAAAAAGCGCTCTCGCGGCATTCTTTTGTAAACGGATTACCATAATCGAGAAGTTCGCTCGCGTCTACTACGCTTCGTCTTATTTTCCGCACCAACCGCTCATTCGACGGTTCGCGTCGAACTCTGAAAAAGGACGATTTGTCGAGTCACCAATCGCGCTTGTCAAACTCGCAACAAACGGTTGATTGCATCCAACGCGTTGCAGATAAAATGGCGTGTATTTGACAACGCGGAATCTTCTCCCAACAGTCACTTTTCGTTTCAAATATCGTTGCAAATGACTGGCTCTGTTACGACTGAAATAACCGTACTTGCCGTTCGGCGACAATACGCGCCGCTGCTTCGAAAACCGTTGTTGTCAATTGCCGGGCCGTTGCCGCTTTTTCTTTCACTGGCGCACACGACGCGACGCCGGGCCCTGTCGATTCGATCGCGTTTAACGAAGGGAATGTGGGTTAATTCTAACGGGAGACAAATAGCTTCATTTGTCTCGATCGCTTAAGGCGAACGTTATTCCTTCATCCGGCGTGTGACTCACTGACTAGTACCGACGAGGCTCGCGAGTTGCTCGTTTAATGAGTCGCTTTTGACAAAGAAGCTCGCCCACGATGACGTTTCTGTTCCCACGCAATTAAACGCTTTCGATAAAAGAAACTTCGCATCGTCCGATTATTTCCGCATTATCCGCCAATTGCAACTCTCATGCGGAAAACGTTCTCAACAACGAAATATATTTTACAAACATTCGCCCATTTCTCTACGTTTGTTTCCTCGATTTTACGATCTTTCCATCATTTTACGATCTTCGAACAATCGATAATAATACTCGTGATACGTGTCTCCTCTTCACGGTAAGATATTAAAAAATAAAGCCTCGATGCGTGTACGTTACATTGGCACAAATGTTGCACGGTTTTCGTGCCGATTTCAATTACGTTGTAATGTGGAAATACACGATGATATAATTATCTCGTACATTGTTTCGTGTCTGTTTTTCAGAAAGTGAATACTCCATTGTTCCGCATCCGACAAATATTCATAGTTGTTACAATGAAAGTTTTTCGCATTTAAAATGCAATTACGTAGAGACAAAAATCGATACGGACACGTGAGAGGAAACAAATCGGTTATTTCAATATTTCCTGTATAATTAATTTATTTCAGCATTTCCTCCGTATTTAATTCAATTAAAATCAAATCTGGACGAAAAAGGCTGCGCGTAATTATCGCGATAACAAATTGAATAAATCATAATTAAGCGTTTGTACGATAAAGCCCGAGAGTACATTAATTGATTCATAACTGAGATATGTGACAGATTGTAAAGAACCTGTTTTTTTTTTTTCATCGCGTGTCTACAAACTAAACGGACATACAATCGATTTGAAAAAAAGTATGCTATGAATAAGTATACTACAATTGTTGGACATTCTGCTTCGTCAAGAATTTTAATAGCTTTGTTTATGTGATGGTGATTTACTTGATAACACAGGCCAGGCAGAATTTAAAATACCGTATGCAAAGTACGCAATAAAAGGCATTTCGTATTTAAAGAGAGAATCATTATACAAAATTATACATTACAATGTCACTTTCAAATGTACAGAAAAAATTTTATGACATATAAAGTACACGTACGAACAACCGGGATTTATGCGATGGAAAAGAGAAAGACGTAGAAAGTGAAGTTGTGTAATTTTACAATTTTATTCGTTTAAATATTTAGTTTAGAAATATCGATAAAACCGGTTTCTCTCGAAAAAGCACATTTTACCTTTACATGGCAATTTATTTAATAAGTTTGAATCACTTAAAAAAATATTTATTTCACATTTTCCGTTACATTGGATTACATGTTATTGTAATCATTATTCGTTAAGTATATTCTTAGAACAGTGTATACAATTACTGCCATAAGTAACGCAAGTTATTCATAAAAGTACTTAAGCCATTCTAATGAATTTCTTTTCGACGTTACGAACGTATTCATACGAGAATAATATTTTCTACTCTGAGTTTAAACAGTCGATCAGAAAACATTTAGTGTTTTGCATTTAAATGCTCGTTAACACTGCTTCAATCCATTGTGCTTCTCGTTCATGAATATTTCATTTGCTTTCTAATGTGTTTTATCAAGTGCATTTTTTTTTACTAATTGTAATTGACGTATCAATAACATATAGATAACACTGCATAATAATAAAAATAATATTAATAGATAACGTGGGTAATAGTAACTGAAAGTAATATAACTGCAAATATATATAATTGTTAATGTAGGAAATAAAAGGCAAAGTTCACTAAACATTGTGACAAAGAAGTATGACTAATATACAAAAATACTACTACAATAATTCTATCAAAAGAATATAGCAAATAGAATGAAATAAAATACTTAAACTGTACAGTTGTTAATTAACGTTTACTTATCAGTACATAAAGTTTGTAATAAGTGTTGTAATGCTATATAATTTCGTATTATAATTATATTTTTGAGAAAGGAGAATAATTTTCAAATTTAGTACCTGAAACGAAACAAAGTCATAATAAGTTTTTAAGTATTAAAATAACGTTTCAAAGTCAGGACTCTAAGTTGCAATTTGCTTTTTAAAAACCATATGAACCTTATTTAAACACTAATGAGGTATCTGATTTTATATGTAACGTTCCCTAATGCGACATATGTTTACTGCACAGTTTATTGCGTTATTAACATTTGAATTATTTCAGTATGCTGTTACATTTG
>JABFPT010000128.1:33411-62816 GCA_022817245.1 Nixonia krombeini | reverse complement strand
GCCTGGACCCGTCGCGCCGAGCCGCACCTGCGCCTGCCGGCGCTCGCCCCTGCGGCTATTCGTATGCCGCGCGCGTTGGCGCCCGCTCGTGAGAACCCGCCCGCCGGCGCTGGGCGTCTTCGCCCGTCCGGGTTGTCGGGCTTCGCCTCGGATGCCGGCGAGTGATACGGGGAACGCGGTGGGGGCCGGGGGAGGGGAGGGTGTAGGTAGCGGAGAAGGTGAGACGGAGGAGAGGGGGAGGAAAAGTGACTGATGGCCGGGGAGAAAGGGCAGCCACCCACAAAAGGGCAGCGCAGCTCTTGAAATGAAAAGGCCGAATGGATGTGCCTAGGCAAGTGCAAGAGACACGTAAAAGCATTCATCTCATTCAAGGTAGCATTAAGTTCTGATCAGATAACGAATGTACACTCCTCTTGCCTTCTACTCGGCGACGACGCTCCGCGTGCCTCATGGCGTCCCCCGCCGCCACCCCCCGGCTTCGCTCGCTACGCGCACTTGTCCAACTTCGTCTTCATCAAAGCGCCTGCCTCGGATATCAAAGGCCTTCGCGAGCTACGCGACTTTCGGACGACCGATGAAAGCTGGAATTCCTGCTTTTTCGCATCGAAATGCTTCGCTGGCTCGGGGATATCCGATCTGGAGCCTGCAATCGTAGGTAATCATCGAAAGACTGTCCGAGTTTTGCAAAGCGGCTGGTTCAACAGTTTCCGTGTATTTGTACCTTTTCGTACATATATGTATATATGTACGTATGTAAATTAATTTTTCTTTATCTCGACCATATATCCTGTTCGTTGTTTCTTTTAAACCAAACGAATAGCGCCGACACTTGTTAGGTGTCTAATAAAAATAATGAAATGTTTCTCTCAATACTCGTTAATTCACGTTCTGTCATTGAAAAGATGGAATGAAACGATTGCCGACGAAAGACTGGAATTTCGAACACGCTTCGTCGGCGAATCGATTTCCGGGCGACAAGTTCCCTCCGCGAGCGGAAATACCGTGACGGAGCTGGCTCGCGTCTCGGGCGCGGGAGGAGCGGTGTATTTTTCGCAGATTAAAAACGGCCGCGGTGACGCGTCGTGCGGCGACGCATCGTGTCCCATATAGAGAGCCATGTTCCGGAGCGAAGTCGACGCAGAGGGGGGGCTGACGGCCTCCGACGCGGACATTTCATTTAACAAATATAACCGACGGCGCTCGCCTTCCCCGCATTGAAACGAATCTCTCGCTCGTGACGCGCCTCTTCCACGGCTCGAAACGACCATTTCACGAATCGATGCGAACGACGGGGCAGCCTCGCCTTCGGCTCTGAGAAATCCCATAAAGATCCGCCTGACACGAGCGGAATGAATTTGCATCGAATGGACTCCTCTTTGTGCAAGGAAACTCCACCTCCCTCAAAAAGATTTCTCTCCTCGGTAAATAATATCTTTTCTGACGGGAGGAACATCACTCTGCGAAATACTACAGAAATCGACTCGACTTCCGAAGAACCCATACGAATCGAATGGATGCCTCCTTTAAACCCTGCAAACCTACTGTTTTCCGACAAGGCTTCTTTTCTTTCTGGCGAAGTGGCTTTGTGAGTGTTGGATGCTTTTTAAAAACTCCTGTTAATGTCATCTCTAGACAAGAAAAATTTACTTTCTCCAAGGGAATTCTTTTTTCCTTCCATAGAGACGTTTCCGAACGTCTGTGTTAACACTTTCATAAATTCCATGAAAATTCTCCTGCCTCGTTAAAAAGTGATTTAACGCAAAATAGCTTTACTTTCGTCGGTCGAAATTTTTCGAATTTTAGTGCTTTTCCTCGGTTTCGGAAAAGTACTCATTTCGAAACAAAACTCTTGCATTTATAATGAAATAAATCTACATTCGCGTGACTATTACTGATAAAACAGGTTGATCACGGTTCGTTAACGGCGGCAATATTTCTGAGGCACGCGCAATAATTGTCCAATGAGCGTACGGTCCGGGCCAATCCAAACTACAGAGATCAATTTCAGACATAAGATTTATCTAATGTTGATCACTGCATTTTTGTCCGGTACTGTTTTAAGACGTTTTTTAATCCCAGGCATGTCCATGAGGAATCGTTCCTGTAATTCGATACCCACGAAGCAGCCGCGGCGAGCGAAACGAGGATCGTCGCGTTATTTTTCATGTGGTCGCAAGAAAAATGCCGGCTCGAGGGAGCACGACGGTGACCGAAGTTTCCGATGAATTCCGCGTACGTTCGACCCAGCCGCAAGATTGAAAGCCTTTCTTCCCGCGGCCTCTCGACCGAGCTGGATCTCGCCCGGAATAAGTTTTCGGGGCGCATAAAAATCGCGCGTCAAATTGAAACGGTCCGTGGCGAGAAAGGTCCGTCGGCTCTTCTCGTTACAGCTCGTGAATCATCGAACACGGACCAGAGACGTTAACTGTCAGGAGAGCAACGTTTGTCATGCGTCGGAAATGAGACGCCTCGCGGAATGCGCGCGCGGTTCGTTTCACACCCGACGCGGCCATTTCGCTGCGGAGAGTCGTTAATCGCGAGTTTCGGATCGGCGAAGCGGACATGGAACGCGCGCGCGCCGTTTTTTACATTCCTCAGACGTATCAGCGTCGGTGGTGGCCGATTTCGGGCATAGCGCGCCCGCAGCGTGGTTATCAGCGCGGAAACATACGTTCCGCGTTGCTCTCGACGTCGGAGCGGAGGAACACGGGGCCGGTTATATACGCGCGAGCCGGCTCGCATAAAGCAAGAGGATCGGCAAAAAACGAAACGTTGGAATATGATATAACGCGCGGTGGGAAGAGCGGCGGGTGTACAGTGAGGGAGGCGGGGGAGGAGAGGGAGGCAGGGATTTAAGACCGCGTGGACATTGTCATTGGAGACGGGGCCATAAAGCAAAGCGTCCACGGCGACTCGCCGGAACGCGTCCCCGCGCCGCGTCCCGCCGATCGCAACCCGGATCGATACGCATCGGACGCGACCACGCTCGAGCAGGTGTTGTTTTTCATCGTTTCGCGGTGTCGCCGAGCCGCGTGCATACGTCGGTACGAATTCCACGCAGTGGAAGTGAAAGATGCGCTGAATAGTGGAAGGAAGTGCGCTCGCCGCCAATAGGAAAAACTCTTTATTTATGCCAGTGCGGCGTCCGCTCTGCAGAATTGAAGAATCCACTTCTGTACAAAAATTAAAAATCCAAAATGGCGAAGTACACCGGACGAGATTCGAGAACGAGCAGTGCTTGCGAAAGCCTGTCGCGGTCGCATCCGGAACAGCGGGGCGATCTCGGACGGCTCTCACAACGGTATTAAGATATCGTTTCGCGTTCATATTTCGAGTCTCTGGCGATCCCGGGGATCGCCGGGGTCACGTCGTATCATCCGAGTCGTGAGACACCCCACAAAGCCGGCGAGTCCGGCCCGACGTCCATTTAACGTCCGAGCGAGCGAGCGTCCATAACGCCGAGCTATTATCGATTGTTCCGTTCGCCTTCAACGCTCTTTAGGTACGAGGAATTCAATGGACGGCGGCGTACCCTCGGCACCGGGCACTCGGCCGACCGCGCGTAAACATGATCTATGGACAAGCGCGCTCGCCAGAAAACGAATCCCTCCGCCGACTGGACGACGATCCGCGCGCGCGCCTCCATCTTTTCTTTCCGCGGACGCCGCTGCGCCAAGCCGCTTTACCCGCCAGGTTCAAGGCTGCCGATTCATTTCCGTTGCGGTCGCAGGCCCGCCAAGATCGATCGACCCACAACCCAGTGCGAATTTACTTAAACTCCGCGATACAACTTTGGCCGGGTTTCGGATGGACACGAAGCAGCGACATCGTATGAAATCCGATTAGTACGATTGTTTCAAGTGCAGACTCGTTTCATTTCGACCTTTGGCTCTTCCATTAGTTTGGAAGGTTTAACATTTCAAACACCGCGCGTCTCTCCGCTGCGGAGAGAAATGCCAATTTTTTATTCTAGCCATAGGTTTCAGTAACGTCTTTATAAGAAAAGGGCGGCCGCTCGCGTCAGTTTTCGATGGAAATTGATGACAGTGCAGTGGTCACGTGACACGTCGCGTCGTTAATGCGAGAAAAAGGATTCACGCCTTGCGAGGCCAAATTGCCGCGGCCCGCCAGTCACGAAGTATTTGGTTACTTTCGTGCATCGTCGGGATCGCGTGTTTCCATGGTGCAGCGCCACGGCCACTTTGAAAAAATAATGTTGAGAAATGTTCCCTCGGTTGAATCGTTCCTGTCGTTGCAACCCTCTTTTGCTTCAACGGCCATTTACCCGAAATCTCAGCCTTTCGGTCAGGGAACTTTTACCGTTCAAGTTTTTAAAGAGAATAACCTCGAGATGAATAGAAACAAATCATTCGCGATGAAAAATGTCATAAATTAGGATTATCTTAACGCCGAGATTCCATAATTAACAAAGCGTCAGAAACATGCAAAAATGTAGAGAAAAAAGGTGAGGAAGCACGTCATAAAAGAGGATGGCAAAAAGCGTCGGTTTGTTAATTTATTCCGACGTCTTTTTCTACCGTGCGAGTTTCTATTGAAAGGCAGAACGTTAAAAAGGGCGACGTTAGATTCAGGAATGCTTCAATGAAGACGATTTTTGCCGATCCAACCGTGGCTCTGCCGAGCGAGATCCTCTTCCCATGCGCGGTTTCCTGAGTAATTGCTAATATCGTCGGCATCTATCATCATTAACGTACCTTGTCACATTCCTACTCGTGTTTGGGCGCGCATATTTTTTCGCACCGGGACGTGCGTGCACGTACGCTCCGGTCGAGGTTATACAGCATCGAAGCCGATTCGCGTGTACTTTCGTGGTAACTTTACACCTTAACGGATATTCATGTGCTTTTCGCAGTGCAAAAGGATAAAAATAACTATGGTACGGGCTGGCTTCGGGTCAGCGGCAAATAAGACGCTCTCTCGCGTGTCTGAGAGCGCGGCTGCAGGCAGGCTCGTAACGGCGGGACAATGCGTACCGCGGCGCATCGCCCACGACGAAGCTCGAAAAACTCTTGAGTTCGGACACGCGGCAATGTCTCAATTACGTCATTTCACCGAGTGGCCGAGTGTGCGGAAACAAGAACTAATTATACGCTTTTTCTATACCTATCGAACTCATTAATAAAATAATTTGTCGGAGGAAGTTATCTCGCGAACAGTTCCGCGAATCCCCGAGAAGAGGTTAATAGAGGCGATTCGCGTCGACGGTTAAGCGATCCGTCAGTCGTTTGATAATTGAAACGTCGAAAGCGCGGTAGCCGCTCAACAGGCGTGCCGCGTAAAATTACTCCCGCAGTGGGCGGGAAAAGCAATATAAGTCATATTTCGCGTCTACGTCTCCGAATACCGCACGCAGCAGCACCGGCGTTTCTTTCCAGGCGTTAGAATGGGATCGTTAATTATCGATTCGATCGATGTCGATTTCTCTCCATTTCCGCTTTCCCTCGTTCCCTTTCGCATCAATGCTTGAAAACCCTCCCGTCGACTCTGCGAATTTCTTTATTCGGAAGAAACGAGAAAGATCGCGAGATCGATTCGCCGAGATTATCGATCTCGCGTGTTCGCTCGGTCGCACGCAAACGCCGGGTAGGGGCGGAGTGGGAGGGCGCTCTCGGACATAAGCGTATCAATAAAATGTTTAATTGGCGTTTACATTTCTCCATTGGACTCGACAAGATCGCGATACCGATCGGCCACATGTCGCAGCACGCTTTCGTGGCTCTCGGCGGCTCAACTGGGCGAGCGTCAGCCGGAGGCAGGGAACGACCGGCAATGCACGGGCGCATAAACGAGAAACGGAGGAGACGCGCCACTCGCAATTACGCCTGCCGTAAAAACGTAAGTCGAACCGCGGCGACTCGTGCGAGCGATTTTATTGCGAGCGGCAATTAAACGGGAATGAAATTAAAGTCCGGGGATATTTCGCGTTCGATTTTCCCGTCGATCGTTTGCGTCGAGCCGCGGATCGCGACTGTAAAACGACTTTTTATCGGCAGATGCGGTTCTCAGCGTAATTTGCAAATGGCATCCGCTTAAAGGGACATCGGCCGGCCTCGTTTCTCGGCGACACCGACGTCGAACACCCGTTTGATGTCGGCCATTCCACGTAGGCGCGAGGCAGATTCGATTTTGTCGATTTGTCATCGGCCGCGGCGGATTAAAACGAGATTGACTGCATTTCTTGTGCGTCTGTGCGCGGAAAGCCGAGACTCGACATCGGACGGTACACGAAGCCTTTGTCAGAGAACGTCGTCAACGGTGTCTACATTTGGTCGAAATCGCATCCGGATTAAATAGCCGAATATCCGTGAGAGTCAATAAACGTGAGAGTCAAATTGACGTTAGAGTCGAAGGAGCAACGTCCGCGGATTGGACATGGCGTCGATCAGCCTTTCGTAACCGCCAACCGCTGTTTCCCTGGCGTTTAATAAATACGCGGCAATGCGTAGCCACGCAGCGACTATCGTCGCGCGTTGAATTTAATCAATCACCGCCGGCGTATCGTGGGAGAGCGTGAAATCCGCGTATACCATCGGCATAGCACGCGCAGGATCGATCGCTTAATTAAACTCGCCGCGTCGAGTGAATTGGTACACGCGGATTTTGCAGCGACGGCCGCATAGACGCCATAGAGAACGTGCCGCAATCGCGACGCGTATAAATCGAGCGGCTACATCAGCGGCATTCCGCAGGCACCGAATTTACGTTCATTTATAGCCGAGCGGCCGTTTCCCCGCGACACCTTGGCGCAGGTGCGTCGTTACACGCGTACACAATAACGCCGACGTCGCCGAGCGCCACGGTATTCTCCGCCGGTCAAAGGCACGCCGTCGTTAGCTTGACGAATTTTTCTGGAAATGCCGAGGCCGCAGGAATGCCACTTCCATCTCGTGCGAGCACCTATCTGATGCGGCTCGTTAAACGCAAGGGATTCCGCGGACGGCTATTATTCCAACCGGAAAATGTTCATCGATCCTCGAGCTTTCGCCGATTTACGTGTGGCCGATTCCGGCGGATAGCTTCCCGCCAGTCCGTTAATTGGGACGCCGCGCATATCGGCAATTGCATGTCTACGTTTGGCACAACAACAATTTTCGGTAAACTCCGTTTTGGGGGAAGTGGATTCTCACATGCACTCGGATAAATCCTTTCTTCTTTCACCTCTTTTTCGCATACTTTCTTCAAAGGAGATTTTTCTAGGTTTAACTCACAAATGAAGATTGACGAATTCTCTCATTAATCATACCTTGACCGATGATTATTTCCCAACAGAAGTAAAATATTCGCCCCTGCTCTTCATTTAAATCACGGTTCAACATCGCCCCGCAGCTCGATTTCGTTACTTACCCTCCCGTTTAAAGGCAGCAGTGTTTATCCGAGAAAAATATTCCGCATACGTTTCGCCTGTGATCTCTGTCGCTTTGAACTCCAGTGGAATAAAATATTCAAGGAAACAGAACTACACCACTGGCCAAATTCGACGATGGGAAGTCGTTAATGCGGAAACGACGTGTTCCCTAAGCCGGTGATATATCACGGCGGATATACACATTTTTGACAGTCTCGTCGTATCTTTGTCTTAGCTATCCCCTAGTGGAAAAAAAGGGCAGGCAAACTGTTTTCAACAGACACGGCATCTGTGTGGGGTAAAATGGAATATCGCGGAATACTTTATCGGAAGCAACCCGCTCCGGAGTTTAGAAACCGGCGGGTCAAGAAGACCAGCCTGGTGAAAATGGCGAGGCGAGCAGTATCCCTGTGATCCGGAAGTGCCGATGCGCCCTTCGGAACGACGGGCTGATCGGCGTTGTCCGGAGCCGGACAGAAACGAGCAGCCTCTAATGATTTACAGCGGCTCCGCTTTGTAACCACGGAGGAGCGTCTCGGATCTCAAAAGTCTCGGAGCGAAGAGGCGCAGCGAGGGAAGGCTGTCACGCCCCCGACTTCTCATCTTTTACGCGTCTCATACCATGGCAGCGCGTACATGGGGGCCATGGGCTATAACACGCGGCCCCAAGTTCGATGCTCGAAGAGCGGCTGCGATCGCGACCGCCACCGACGCAGACGTCGCAGGCCCCGAGCACACCCATTTCGACGAAAATAACTTCGAAAGGATTTTCTCGTTCGACGACTCGCCGCCGCGTCTTTTGCGCGGCGAACCTCGAAAATCCTACCCTACTCCCCCCCATCTTCACGTTTCATAACGTCCCTAGATCGATGACCAATTTGTAGTAAAAAAAAGAGAACGAAAGAACGACTGTTCATTCCACCGTTTGTAACTCGGTGCTTTTCTGTTGCAGGTACGTTTCACTGGTAATCGTTAGCCGAGTCTGGATTATCGTAAGTTACCCACAAACGTTGTTCCTGATTATGCCAACCGCTTAATTGGCCCGGCGTTTCCAGCCGGAGCGACGCATGATCCATCTTTCGGATCAAGCGAGACACCCGCGTCAAATCTCCATTTATATTCCAGCGTATTACACTTCTAATGCACGCACGATCAATCATGCGCTCCGGATTCCCTTGAGCAGGGGTGGGGGCTGAGAGAGAGGATCTATATTTCACTTACCCTTGCACGGGAAGCACATCGCATCGTAACAGAATAAAAGTGTCGCGCGTGGCCGGGCGATTGCCGCTGCTATTTCTGCCTTCGCTGCGCGGACGAAATCGTTTACAACGGTTCGTTAAACTAATTATGCTCCTTTTAAGAATAGCCCGGTTGCGCGTGTACGTAGCTCGGTGCCATCAAAACGCCGCATCTCCGTACCGTATTTTTCAACGATTCCAGGCGTGTGTGGAGGACCGCGAGGTAATACGGCACAGGTACCGCCAAGCAGCGGGGCAATACGACTCGATTATCGCCGAGCCTCGGTATCCAAGGCTGCCACTCGTCCCCGATCGATCACCGGCATCGCATCCGCAGCCCGAGAAAACGGCCCCGAGCGGAATTTCCCCACACGCGGCTCGGCACCGTGTCGTTGAAATACCGCTGCATTTTTCCGCGCGTAATTAATCGCGTCAATAAACATCGGTCTTTGAGGCAAGCCGATTTTTTCCCCGACGGCCAAATGAATATGTAACCGAGGTAACAAAGAGGCGAGCAAGTTTAACGCGAAGTGGGAACAATCGATCTTGGCAGGAACACGAGCCGAAGGCCGAACCTCGCCGGAAGGAGAGGCATCCTGGTCACCTTCTCCTTCATTGCCACTGCAAGGTGATTCCCCTGATGGCGAGTGCCGCCAGAGGGCGCCGTCGGAGCGCTAATGGGCGAACGTAGCCGATGATTTTTTAGCTGCTCTGACACGCTGGTCATTGAGTAATGATCCACGTTCGAGATACGACGGGCATTGGGACGTGTTAAAACACGGGGCTTCGGGCGTCATCGTCGACTCATCGCGTCCCGACGGTGGGGAAACGGGGGAGGGCATCCGATACACATCGCGAGGCCGACGAGCGGCCGGTAATGGGTTATTTCCGGAAATAAAGCTCTTTGTTGCAGCCCTGCATTCTTCCCTCGCCTAACGCGCATAGTTCGGCGTTAATTAATAAACACGAAACTATGCGGCTGCGAATCCACCTCCCCCACCCCACACCGTGGACCCTCATTCCGTGGAAGTTGATCGACGTGTCACGCAGCCGAATCATTGTTTCCCGCCGTCCACATAATTTGGTCCGATCAAATTTTCCGCACTGTGCAGACGGGCCTTTCAATCGACCGGCATTTTTCACGCGTTTCGCCGTACCGGTAAATTCCGCTGATCTTTCGTTCCGATGCGCGTCAAGGTGCCGCCAACGGGCGTGCAACGTCACAGGCAAATTGCGCCGCTCGACGTCTCGCAAAGAGGAGGCGCATTGTTCCCCGGGATGTTATTACCGGGCACGATGCCACGAAGGGGCGGCTGCAAATTAACAATAAATAATAACGACGACGAAAAAAGCAGGCCCGAGAGACTCGGTATTAAGCTAAGTATCGATCGGTCGCGATAAGCGATCTCGCCGCTCGACTTTTATTTGTCTTGGCGGATTTTGACGTCGGAGCCGCGAGTAGTCGTTGAAAAATCGTCGGACCTGCGAGCGGCAAAGGTGGAATCGAGCCGTCGTTGCCGGCGCGTCGGGATTTATCGCGTGCATATCTCATCGAACTTCGGTCCTGATATAGCGACGCTCTGCGGCCGATTCGTCACCCGGATTTCCCTGACTTTGCGATCGCGGAAAGTCCTTCTCCAGTGAGAAGCGTATTACACTCGACAAATGAGCATCTATGCGCTACAGGACTGACGGCCTGATCGATAAAAAACATTCGATCACAAATTACATTTTGTACACCGGGATAAAAAAACTTCGACACATTACAGAACCTTTTTTACTCCATGCAAAATACACGATACTATTTAGGGAACATGTATCTAGACCTTAGTGCACTGCATGACGCATTGTATCTGGTAAAGAGTACTTGGTTAGTGGGAGGTTGCAAAACGCGTAGTAAGTAAGGTATGTCAAAAGTATGGTACCTGGGAAGAAATACCCAGTACCAGATATAAAAGATATCGATGTCCAGTACGAGGCGTCTTGTATCGATTACGAAACGTCGGCTACTCGGCATTTATCACCGGCCGAAAATTAGTCGAAACGAAGGAGCGAGCGTCCGCGTTATTAACCGATGGCCCGTAATTAATAAAAGACGAGGCTGAAAGGAACCAGCCGCGACGCGTCGAAGTTTCGAGAAAAAGGTCCGCCCGGAGCGGCGGGAGGGGGGAGCGGTGCGAGGAGGAGAGGTGATAAATGGGAACGAGGATTGCTCGGCAAAGTGCGAATGGTTCGAGCGATGCGATGAAAGGATGCGTGTGTGAGCGTCTCTGCCAGGTCCTTCGTCGAGGTTAGTCCTTCCATCTGGCAGCCTCCGAGGCCGCGGACAATCCTCGATCGAACTTTCCCTACGCGCTTTCCGCGGTTGACGGACACTCGCGCATCCCGAGGGAGCATCCTCCCATCCTCCTCCCGCTGAATACCCTCCCCCCCCCACCCATGGCACTGCTTCTCCTTAAGATTAATCAGCGCCAGTCGACGTTTCCGACACCTGGTGTCCGAGATAGAGGCGCGAAACGCGCGAGCGAAAAGGCGATCGCGGGGAAGCGTTGATTGGTAGAACGAATGGCCGAACGGGAAGGCGAGCGAGCGGTTAATAAGAGGTGGATTTATATCCAGCGCGGACGGACAGGACGGACGGTCAAAGAGCGCCTCGGCGGGTACTAATGAACGCGATTGTTCCCCATGAATCGAATTGTTAATGAATTATGTCGTTACGTAGCGGCGATCGGGCGAGCGGAAAGGCGGCCGTGTGTGCGTTCGCATTGTGGCCACGAGCAACTTCGGATGCCCGCGTCCCTTATCCATCTTTGTCCGGGGCGTCGATCCGTTTCCTCCGGTCGAGAGTCGGGTTCGCCTATCGCGGAATAATCATTTCGCTCTCGAGACAATGCCGGGGCCTTGATCGTGAATAATACCGGGCCCCGGGTTGGCACGCTTGAGGCGCGTGTATCGCGGCGCAAATCTCGCGCTCGTTTCCAGCTAAGCCATTCTCTCTGCACGGCCTCTCGCACGGCTGCGACGATGATCCCCGCTACCTTTTTTGCCACGCCGATTAATTAACGTCGTTTCGGCGTTTTAATACGGCCGCAGGAATTTCAGTCACGAGGGTACGATTATATTTCTGCCGCTCTCGTACAGATAGCGGCGCTGATAACGCCAGCTGCACGACCGCCCCGGGCGCTGCGTGTGGGAGAGTATAAAGCGGCGCAGGCCGCTACGGCGGAAAGAAACGCCGCGTCGATGAGAACAATCGGCGTGTCACCGCCGAAAGTCTTTATATGACGGAACAATGCCGCCCCCGCCCACCGGGGGACTAGCGCGGTACTCGCCTCTTCCGCCGCGCTGCTCCCGAGGCGGCCGCGTCGAAATCGCCACGACACCGTATCGCGATTTCCCGCGCGAGGCCGCCCCGTAAATCACGCGACATTTTTGCATCGGTCCCCGCCAATAAATGTATAAATATGCATGAGCGGTCGAATCGTAAGTGCGGATAATTAATTACGCCGGCTGATTAATGAGAACCGAGTCCTTTTTACGAGCACATACGTGTTTCCCGACCGCGCGCTCGCCGCATGATGAATCGGCCATTTTTTCCTCGTTTGCATGAATCTCCATTAATTAGTCCGATTAATCAGCCGGCCTCGTGGCCCGAGATGTGACGAGCGTAATTGGACGTAACTTCCGTTTCTGCTGTGAAGGAGACGCGCTCAAATATCGGCGTGGTCAAATTTTTTGACGCGTCCGATCCGCACCCGTAAACCGTAAGTTCGCATTCCGTTGACATTACTCTTTCGAACCATTCGGCATTCCCGAGGGAGGGGTGGCTGTTCAGGCGGAAGGATAAATCTTCGTCTTATCGGCGGTTAATTAGCATCGTTAGCAGCGGCTGCAGAACAGTCGCGAACGGGCGAGCGACAACGCGCGGATTTATGAGCGGCGATGCTCGATTCACACGCAAGGCGTACACCCGGCGCGTGTGTGCCGGCAGACTACGTGGGAGATGTTCAGCGGCCGGCTCCTGCGAATACCAGCGGCAGATTACGCATTATGATGCCCTATTGTATACAAATATGGAATACCGACGCTCGATAGGCCCCGACGACCACTGGGCCACAAATCCTGCCTGGATATTCGCGCCTTCTTCGCCCTGCAGTGCGCTCCCGCTTATGTCGGCCACTGCTCGCGCCACCGCGTATTCCCCGCGACAACAGCGCCCTCTCAATCGGGAGCTTATACCAGAAATATCCTTTCACCCTACTGCTTTTACTTTCCTCCGAGGAATGTCAATATCGCTGTTCCACGTGAATGTTTTCGCATCGCGTCACACAGGCGCAAATGTAACGACCGAACACGCGATCGTTTGTTGCTCAGAGCAAACGAAAAGCCTGTAATAGTCCCTGGCTGAACAAGGATGTGCGAGAGTCGATCCAAGCAGCGATTTCACTACGGGAAAAGGAGACCTTACGCAGGAGGAGACGGCCTTACGAACGAGGTTCGTTCGCCAGGTCGACGTCGGCGCCGATCCACAAAGAGTGGGCGATACTCACGTCCGATCGCGATCCAATAATTAATACAATCTTTATCGGAAGGGACGGAGGGAGGGAGGGGGAGTGTAAGAAGAGAGAGGCGCGTGTAGCATCAACGTGAACGCCTACGGGGCTCGGTGTGAATCCGCCCAAGGGCCCGTTACGGCCAGCGCCGATGCGCGAGATCGCGAATTTCCCCTCGCGCGCGTCAGTTGCGTAGGTATGCGCACGTAATTAAAGTCGTGGCGTACATATTATTGCTGATAATCGCCGACACGATCTGCTTTCCTTCCCGCGTGCCAGCCGAACGCGGAGATACTATATCACGCGTGGCGGTACGAGGCTACGCGTGCAGCGGCGCGGATATGCCGCTTCTTTCGAACTATCGTTTATCCCGCGAGCCGTAGCTACGCGATCGCGATCGAAAATCCATCGCTCTCGTTCGCCGCGGTGAATCTTGCCAAGATTCTTATCACAGTGGAAGTATCCGCCTCGGTAAAAAAAAAATTTCGCTCGGCGAAAGATGAAATCTTTTCCTCCGAAAGGAATTCTCTTGACTCAGGAAAGCGTATTTTAGACTACTCCTTGTTTCATGCGTCTAAGAAAAGTCACGTGAGGATTCTCCACGTTAAACGAATTCGTTTGAAACAGGAGCGTTAAACGAACTTAAGTATACTCAAAATGAGAAGAATTATCTTCCGGTGAGGAAAATCCGTTCTCCACGGCAAAACTACGTCTCAAAGCGTTTGTCATTCCAACTTGAAAGGAATTCATTTCGCGTAGTGAAAAATCCTACTCGACAGAGGAGGAATCGTCCGTGGTTGAAACGAGTCCGGGAGTTTCCCTCCATCTCGCTTGTTTATAGACAACCGTACACGAGTTAATATTTGCCCGGCGCGTACCGAGATCGGCAGTCGCGGTCGTAACTCGCCGTCCGATTCGTGCCGTTCCCCGCCATATTCCCCGCGTTGCTCCGGCGTCACGCGTGCATGCACGTACTTACGCGCGTATCATCGGCTTCATTTTTCTCCGGCCATCGCACGCGATCCGCTCGCCACCAGCCGCGAGATCGCCGCGTGAATGATCGATCGCGTTCGAGATTTTCTGATCGTCGCACGACATTTTAATTCGCGTTCTCGCGTGTTCGACATTTACCGGCGATCGCCACTCCGGGATAATAATCGATTGAGCGGTCATCGGCGCTACGGGAAAGTGGCTGCCGCGACTTCCTCCAGACGCGAGGACTCGCACCGACGCGTATGACACAGCGGTTGGAAATGCCGTCTGTGGAAGGAACTCGCGTAACGAACGGTTCGAGTGCGAAACAATTATTGCGATCGGTATTCAAACCAGTTCCGTCGCCGTGATTAGCATAAACGATCGGAATGATCAATAGATCAGCGGCCGGCGCGTAACGTGACTCATCGATCCTTCGCGTGCGTTAATTGCGCCAGCGACCGCTTGGCGCTTGGGAGAAACGCGCGCGAATGATCGCTTCTGTCACGCCTGTCACTCCTCGACGCCGCTCTTGATCCGCGTTTTCGCAACTAGGTTTCTAATTAAATCCACATCGGCGCTTTGAGATTAAGTCACAGACGCGAATTGTCACTGACGTGACAATGGCGGACACGGAAATCGGTTGAGACGTCGACTGGGAGGCGAACCGATCGCCCTACGTTGCGCTTCCCTGCGACTCGTTTCCACGCTTTCGAATCGATCGTACCGGGAACGTGTCCGTGGTGATCGGGAGGTACGTCGACGAACGCGGCAAACGCCCACGCAACCGCCGAAACGGCCGATCCGAGCGTCTGTCGAACGGTTTACCGTTGTCACGCGTGAATCGCATATTATCGTCAACGTTGCCGCGCATATATACCCGATCGGCACCGCCGTGAGCCTTAACGGAACCGCGCGGGTCGATGATAAATTCCAGCGTGGGGTCACCCGCTCTTTACATTCAACGCGCGATTCATCGCCGACGTACATCGCGCGCTTTTCCCGGTACTGATAATCAGTAATGACCGTGCCTCATCCAGATGCGTGCGTCCAGATACACGCCGGACGGCGTTTACCGTTTCGCCTGACGATTCAATGGATCTGCCGGGAGCCCGCCGCGTTTGAGGAAATCGTCGAGCCGAGATTTGCGGCTGTCAGCGAGCGGTATTGACGGGTTTATCTCCTGCGATGGAAACGGCCAATGTTGTGCCTTCCGCGATAATCATCGCCTTATTTGGCATTCGGGTTTCCTCTCCGGATTCGCTCCGATTGATTAATTGCGCGAAATTTCCGATATTCCGGATAACTACCGGTCGCCGTCCTTTTTCCCCACTCTCCCGTTTGTATTTTCCCTTTCCAGTTTTCGCGTTGACTCTCGGGGAAAAGTGCTGTACCGGGGTGCCGTTGTTTAAATTGTCAACGGATAATGAAAAATGATTGATCGTTATGGCGAATTGTCGGGACTCGACTAACTTCTCGTGCGTAAATACGTCCGTCCGTCTGCGCGTCGATTAGCGGAGGATTACCGGGTCGCGATAATGGCCGTGCGCTGGCCGTCCATCGGATACCTGCCACTGACTAATTCAAACGCGAGCTTCGAAAGTGTATAATAGCACGTCAGCTTGTTGTCACGCGTCGCGACGTATCCCGTCACCGCGTTTCCATTTCAGCCTCCGAGACAGAATTTCCACCTTGCTTAATCATCCGTTATTCGACTGCGGTATTTCGGCTCATTTTATATATCGACGAGATAATGCGACAGATCGAAGGTCGAGAACGTTTGAAACCGTCTCTTCGCCGTCTGACCGTGATACGAGCATCGTACGCCGGTCGTAAAATCGGAACTATGCGAGTCTGAGTTTCGTAATCCACTTAAACAGTACAGTTCGCTTTAAACTACGGAAAGAAATATTGTAATATGTTAGCGATAACGAGAGTGCTTTATTATCTGCGTTTCTATGATCGGTACTGAAATACGTTGTTCGTGAGTAAAAACGGTGTAAACATAAAACATGACTTTGTGTGTGATTCAGTGCTATTGAGTCTGCGGCATCTAAACCGGGACTAGTTTTACTTGTTTTCACAGGCCTGTGACGGTGCGAAAGGGTAGAAGTAGTCCAGGCATAAATGAAACAGGCTTTCAGCGGCAGCATTAGTAGTAACCGGATATTTGTCGTTTTACTTTAATGCCATGCCTTTGAGTACAGACAAAAACTATCACCACCTGAAACGTACACGCGAATTGCGATTGCATTTGAAAGCGGTGTTTAATCAATTATACGCGTATTTGCGAAAAAAGGAATTTGCGAGTACGAGTTTAACCGTTTATTAAAATAATGGTCGTGCTGCCGAGGGAGAGAAGAAGTGAAAAAAAAGCGTGTCGTTTAAATTTCGTAAAAAGTGTAGGAACGAAGGAGTGAAGCGTAACAGTAAATGATAGTCGTGCGTCGAGGTAATATGGCGGTCTGGAAGGCATCGGAGCGTCGCGGTGCCGAGGGGCATCTCGCTTTCTCACGGCCGCGCCTCCGAACGCGGCATCCGCGGCGAGTCCGCCTCGGGACATTGTTCCAATCAATTTGCCGGCGACGAAATAACGCGACTGCGTAATCGAGTTGGCGGATCGCGCTTAATCGCGGCACCCGATTAAATTGATAGATCGGAAAACGCTCGGTGCCGTCCGCGGCGATAACAAGCGCGGCTGGACGCATCTCGCGGGCTACCGGCCGCCCACGGCTCGGCCGTGTCGTGCCCGCGCCCGCATTCCGTGTCGCGGGACGTGTTTTCAAGCTCGTGTTTTAAAAGAGCGTTATCGGCCGGCGCATCAGAAAAATTTCTAGTTAGTCACCGTCCCGAGAAAGGGTTGATGGTACGCGGCGAGATAACCGCGAACGTTCAACAGGTTTCAGCGCAGCCTGCATTTGTACGAAAATAAACGAAAGCGAGGCGGCGAGGGCGAGCGTGTGTGCGCGGGAAGAAGTCGTACACGACCGCGTCCGGTTCCCGGGAAGAGGGAAGGGGAGCTGTGAAACCTCTCGCGAGACGTGGACGACGCCTCGCGCTTTTCGGACCGGCGAACGGCTTATCGGCCCCGCGGCCGAGACCCGCGGTCGCGGATCGCACCTCGTGCGCGACGCGATCGTTTGTGCGTACGTGAGGCGCGCGCGCGTGTGCGCGACCGGCATACCGAGAGCCCTAAGTCCCTGCTAATGACGCACGACGATACGCGGCATTCGTCACTGTCCGATGTCTGGCTTGATTGCCGCTACTGTTCCACCTCCTTTGCATCAGCCGGGCGTTCTCGAACGCCGCGGAAATTTCCCATCTTTGCGTCTAAAGCCCTCCAAGGGAAAGATACTTATTCACAGTCGGCGTTCGGGATCGCGAAAAAAACATAAAAGCATAAATTACGCCATGTTGGATATTAGATGGTCGCGCACTCCTTCCACTCCGATTCGGTAAAGCGTCAGCGGCTGGTCCACGCGCGTAATCGCAGCCGCGGTCTTCGATAAAAAAAATACGGAGAGCGTTCAGCAGGACGGAAATTCGTTCATTTTGGCAGACGAGTCTGATTCGAGGGAAGTATGCCCTTTGTTCCGCGTTTCCTATCGGTACTGTTTTATCGACGATGTGTGAACGAAATACGCAGTAGGAACTTCTATGCCAAGTTCAGACTCGGACGTTTGCGCGGGATGGCGAGGAAAGGCGGAGGATCATCGCGGATGACAGAGTCGCGAACGCTCGACGTCGCCTCCGGAGGAGATCGATGGATCGCGGTGAACATTCCGGCGGAAAAAACGGTCCTCGCCTCTCTCCCAGCCTCTTTCCTCCCCTCCCTGGGGAATAACTGATAGCGCGCCGCGGTCACGATCGATCGGTACATGCCCGGCTTTGGATTCCCGACTTGCAAATGCGAGGGATGATCGCTTGCCGGAAGTGCGACGATCGATTACCTCCAGTCGAGCACCGCGATCGGTCGCCGGAGAGTACGACAGGCCCGACCTCCCACTTCTCATTCGTCCCCGCGACCGCCGCAGACCGCGGGGACCAGCGTTCGACTTTCCGCTCGGCGGGCACGGCTGCGATTGTCGAAGGTTGAAACGATTTTCTCGGATCTATTCAAAGTCGATGACGAAATGGCGGGATTCATTGTTCAAGCTCGGATGTTTCATTCAGTAGATGCTACTGAATTCCAAGTCACCGCCGGTAACAGTGTCGTATTTATTTTACATGTTTCGGTGCCTGGGGAACAAGTAGAAAGAAAATTGGTTAGAAATCCAGTCTAAAAAAAGTTTCTCCTTTACTCGTCGCTTGCCGATTTATCACGGCCGTGTAAAAGTGAAGAGGCGCAAAAAGCGCACCGATCACTGGAACAAGGTATCAATATCGAGTCAATAACGACGACGCGAGCCACTTCCGGCTGGAGAGAGAGCCGGCAATAATAATGTCCGCGATAAAGCGTTTCCCATCGCGCTAATTACCATCCGGCGCTCTTCCCGACGCGTATTCCACAACGATCTCCCCAGGCCGGTTGAAAAAAAAACCCACTCTGAACTAGCCGTCGATCCGACCGTGGATTTACCCAACGGCGGCGTCGCCAGGCGTACGTATTTATTTAAAGGCAGCGCGACATGGTATCGCGTCGCGGATCGTTGTCCCGCGAGGGTTGCCCGCTTGTTGGCGGACACGCGAGACAGGGTGGAAGGGAGCGGTGAAATGACGGCGGGGGCAAATCGAAGCCTGGAAGAAACGAGGGAGGTCACGGGGGACCGTACGAACGATCGCGAGGAGATCGGCGGCCAGATTTAGCGGCTCTCGCTGACAAGACAATAGCCATTCCCTCGTCCCGCGAACGCGCATTCCGCGTTTCTAGCGAGTCCCGCTTCATCACACGTTCCCCCCTCCACTTTTTTATCCTCACCGCCTATCCATCTCCGACGATCGCCTCCGCCTGCGAAAACCTTGGCGTTTCCGTCCGCGGCGATCGATCCTGCGAAACGTGCACGACAGTGGCAACACCTCGCGATCGAACAGAAAAGTTGTCGTCGATCGTCAAAAGTCGATACCGAAGTCGGTTTCCATGTATGACCATGTATCAAAAAATAATCGATGACCCTGACATTCAGCAACGTCGAAATCGGCAATGTATAATAGAAGCACACTTGCCATGCGGACGTGATAAATTTGCGCCCGGCGCGATCGCAATTTCATGCGATCCGAGCGGCTGAATTACTCAACGCCATCCATAATCGGAGATCTCTTTTAGCGAGCCTTCGCGAGCCTCAACGCGATGACAGAAGCGCGGCCAGCAACGAGCAGCGCGCGGTGGGACTTTGATTTACATTCTCCCTAATTACAATGGAAACGCGCGCGCTTATTGGCGCGTCAGTAGCGGCCAAGAAGGATGAGCTCGTAGGGTCTTCTTCGCGCTCGGCAGGCCACGTCTCTGTGTACGCTGCGGCGGTAATGCGTGCGGATGCTTTCGTCTACACTTACGCGGCGGAGCGTGGCGGGGCGGTGGGTGGGAGGAGGACGGAGAGAATGAAAGAGTCGGCATTAATCACGCGGTGCCGACTGCTATGCCGCGTTTTCGCAAAGTGCAATAATCTCCCGGCTTTTTCTCCCCCTGTGAAAAATCGGATCGTTTCATTACGCTCCGGCCGACGAGTCTAATCGAAAATGTATTTTTGCCTCCCTTTATTTATACTTTACTGGGAAACGCGTTCTCGTAAATACACGCCTCATTGAAATCGTCGAACATAGGCAGACCGATTTCCCTTTCGGTTTACTCCAAAGGAGAAAGATTTAATACCGAAATAGAAACCGTCGTCATTTCCCTGTGACTCAACGGACTGAAGTAACTTTATTTTTCTCGTACCTCACGTCAAATTCGAATGCACGTCTACGCACGGCTCCATCTTCGAAAGTGATACGGTTACCTTGAACCTGCGGCACATTTCCGACCGGCGATTCCGCGGTTCTAATTTGCAGCGATCATTAAGACTCGATTTGTTCATCGCTGGAAGCATTTCGGTTAGTCAAACGTGGCCGAGAGGAATCGTGCCGCGGTGTATTTCGCCGCGTGACGTCCTCCGGATCGATATCGATTGATTTATCTCGTTCGATTTTCTCCGGGCTTGATGAGTGGCCAGGAGTGCCCGGTCCGACCCAATCTCCCCACTCTCCTCCCACCTCGCCGGCCCACAGCTTCAAGCCAGCGTAATGACATTGGCATTTTGCTCCGTTAAAAATGGCATAATGAAAGAAGTCGCATCAGCAGCAACGGTTGTAAATGGCGGGCTGCGGTAGACGCCGCCGATTAATCCATTTCTTTCGGCGGTTTCGCAGTGGCGCGGCGCGCGGTTATTCAGGAAGCGTCGTTCAGACCGAGTGTTTGTCTTCGTCGAGAGTCGGTCATAATTAAACTCCCGAGCGATCGGCTTCTGTGCATCAGCTGGATGTAAACGAACGCGGAATTCCTCGACGCATTGTCCCGCTGAAATAGATCTTTCCCCGTTCTCCTTAAGACGCTTGCGCGTTTCCCTCGTAAAAATGCCGGTTCCGCGTTGCGGAGTAATTCGCGTCGGTATTTATAGGCCCGTCTCGGGGACGGGGCTGGGGGAGAGGTTTTGGAAACTGAATTTAAGAGGGCCGCGACGAAGTGCGTTTATCGCGGCCAGGCCTCGGCATCCGGGGAAAAAATGAGGCACGATAAAGGAACGGCCGGGCCGTCGAATTACGACGTCGATAAGTTTAATCGAGGCGGGAATGATGGAAATCGGCCGCGGGGCCGATTTCCATGCAGCCCGGTCGTCCCGATGGCGCGTCCTTTTCGTTATCCGGCCAGCACTTCTTACTCCTTTTCGACCGATACTTGTTCCCTTTCTCATCCGCCTCTCGTACCAACCGCCGTCCATCCCGGTACGTCGGATAATGGCCGAACCACTCGCCGAGGGATAATAATAAAATATCAGAATCATCGCTGCTAACTACTGTTTCATTAAACGATTAATTAACCGACGATATATGACGTTGATAGTGCGTCCGGGTTCCGTACCCCATTACCCCGTGACGGTGACCACTGGCCGGCGATGTCGGCCGCATGGTAGTCCCGGTCTCCTCCTTCGCATTATCTCTTCCACCGCGGCTCGCCTCCACCTTCCGCGCCTCTCCCCCTCCCTCCCCCTGACAATCCCCGTCCACCGACCCCAGCACGTTCACGGCCGTGAGGACCGCTGCCAAAACTCGTCCGGCAGTACGAGCCGAGGGAGAAGATACGTGTCCCGAGGATGCGCGTGGAGAATCGGTCGAAATTAAAAATCAAACGGGTCGGAGTAACGCGTCGTTAGCCAGGGAAAATTAGACGAGCATGTCCGCTCTCGCTACCGAACGGGAAATGACTTCTTGATCGAGCAAACTGGTTCCGCGACAACCTTTTTCCAGTTCCTCTTTTTCCTTTCCGTTAATGCACTTAGACGGGGTTAGCATCGGCTTAGATGGCGTTAGATTAACTGTGTTTCGAATTCACGCTCGCGTAACTGAAACACTGTAACAGGATTTAAAGCCATTCCTCTTAATCGCAACAATTTCGCAAACTTTATCAAATTCCTTGCCGCACGGTCCGTAATTAAAAAGAAAGCCAAAATAAACCCCTCGCCAAACTAACACCCGCCGCAGCGTATAAATCAAGCCCGGAGGTAAATAAATTTTCGTTAATATAAAGTCGCTTTCGGTGGAATGAAAGGCATACCATTTTGGCTATCAAGACGAAATCGTATCTGGGAATCTCAGTGACAGGGAAGCCGAGGCTACGGGCCGATAAGAGTTTTCGCCGCTCGGACGCGGGCCGCGGTTGAGAGATAGCCACGGTCAGATGTCACTTCTCCTTACCCGCCATCAATTGCACTTTATTTATCACAATTTAACGACGCTGATATATCGCTACACGCGTGCGTGTGCGTCGCCACGATTTACATTGCCCATCTCTCAATGTAACCGTCTCACTTAACGACCCGCGGCAACTCGCCACTCCACGGAAAAATTCGCCCGCGACTAATTCGCGATCGCGCATAAATCCAGGGGCGTGTATTCGCGTTATCGTCCTTCGATTGCCATTTGATAACGCGGGGACGCCGGTTTGTCCGGTAACTGGTAATGCGACTGTCGCATAACGCTCATGCGAGACTCATACGACACTCATATTTACGTTGAAATGACGTACGAATGAAATTGATTTGATTAAGTTAATCGTAGAAATCGAATAGCTCACGTGACGGTGCTCATTTTGTGTATCTAATCGTACGATGGAGATAATGTCAGCTAAGTCTCCAGACTTGAATTGATAGGCGCGTTTGGTTTTCATCAAAGTCCCATTTCTACGACTCATCGTTAATTTCGCGGCTCGCCGGCGGCGGCGGTCGAACGAGAGATGGAGATGCAAGGTAAACAATGGCGTGATATTGGGAACGATAAGACCCGCGATTAGACGAACCGAATCGGTCAAGGCCGATCTGCTCGTCCGACCTACGCCCTCCTTCACTCTCTCTCTTTCTTTCTCCCGCGTTTCTCCCCCTTCCTGCCTCCTTCTGCATCTCCTCGCCACCGATCTTCCGATCCACTGGTAAGCCTATAATGCTCTTACGTCTTAAGCATATCCGCGTACCACCTATCTCTCGGGCTCGCTTTTTGATCGCGAGCACCGGCGACGACTTTATTATTCATGCGGCGGAACACGCCGCAGCATTGAGCAGATAAAACAAAGCAGCGCGGACAAATTCGCCTTGGAATACAATGCCGGCTAATGGCGCTCAGATGCCGGGCTCGCTCCGATACGCGAAAATGCTGATAATCGTGCTACGATCGGCCCGGGTAATCCGATCGTCGTTATGCAGCCGAGCGATCAAGCTGGATTTGGATTTGGATCGGGTCTTTTTTTTTGCGCGTAAACTGCTGCTTCCAATGGAAATCCCTCGGTTGCTCCCAACGCTCCTAATCAAGAACCGCTGCTTGATTCAGCAGTTTCTGCGTTTACTAAGCACACGACTGATACGGCGACTTTGAATATCGGTTTCCGAGCGCAAATTGCCGCGATGGTAACGTCCTTGAAATATACACCGCATGGAAATTGCGACAAGACATTATTAGGGTATCAATAGAAATAACAGACGTAGGTAACAGAAGTCTAGGTCGGTAACTCTTGAAGGCCACGATGCAGTTGTGCGTTTCGGACAACGATGTAATTATTCGACGAGATTCGCACGAATGTTACAAAATGTTACAAATGCTGTATCGCAATGTTATGGAATTGATGTTGGCCTAGTTGAAACCTTATCAGCCATGTTGAACGAGAGATAAACAACAATGTTAAAATAATTACTTTCGTTTAAGGCTTGATAAAAATTTTTTGTCGAATAACTTTTTACGGGAGAATTGCTCGATTGGGACGTGATAACAGACAACTCGCACTGTAGCCGGAACCTTAGCGCAGTCTCGTCTTAAATTCCAACCGAGGTAATTCATCGTCGTGGCAGCACTATTGCCGGCTTGGCGAATGTTAAGGGTAAAATTAGCCGAGGATTTCTTTGTTGCCGGTCGTGAGTGTGACCGGCGTTGAGTAGCCGCGAGTATCAGAAGTCTCGGCGAGCGTACGCGCGCCCATGAGAATCCTCTTCGGCGAACGGCGCTATTCTCCACTTCCGAGAAACTGTTTCGGGAATACGTGTCCGAGGATGAGGAAAGGGGAGGAGGAAATACGACGCATTTATTTTTTCGAGCTCTCTCACGCGCCGTTGCCACGGGGGTTAAATGGTACCCTCGGACGTGCACTTCGGTAAACAAGCCCGCCGCAATTATACGCGGAACCAGGCAGTAAAAATGTAAGAAGCTATCGAATGCCGAAAAATGGCACTCGTTACTCGTGCCGTTTCACCTGGCCCGTAATGGCCGCTCGTAATGCTTTGTTATTAGCCGAAATGCAGCTGGAAATCCTCCGACAACGCTCGCGCACGTTGAACCCTCGCGGACCGTAAACAATGAGCACGTAATTGCCGGTGTATTGACGGCGATTGGAAAGTCGTATTAGAGGGGCTGTAATGAGCCGTAATAATTAATTGCGATAATTGATCGCCGCGTTTGACCGAGCGTTGCCAAAACGTTGCAACGCGTCGAATCCGCGTTCGTAAGCGTCCTGAAACGACGTTAAAAACAAATCGACCGCACCCGACGCGAGCTTATTCTCGTGGAATTTCTTGAAAACAAAAACACGCGCTTTAGAAATATCGTGAAAGTGTCCGTAGCGCGAGAGGAATCGATCAGAATCACGAGGAGTCAACTTCCGTCTGGAGGACTTCTTTCCCCTTCCGAAGGATCCTCGAAACCATTTTTCGTGGACGATGCGACGTTGCCATTTCAACGTTGATCGATACCAAACGTAACGGCGTGTCCGCGATGCAAACTAACGAGCCGAGAACGTATCGACCGTCGAAGCGGAGAACGGCCGCACGGCGCGCGGAAGCGTCTTGGTCGGCCCGGCAACGCAGGCTCCCCCCCCGCGTGTCATGCGGCCGTCGACGCGGCGTTGCCCGGTTACCTAACGAGGCTGCGAGATGGATCGGTTGTGGAGCCAAGGCGGTGGATTCTCCCATCCTCCATCTCCCCCCTCGCCTCCGCCCTTCCGCGATCAGCCCGAGGGACAATTTGTTCGGAGGATCGGTCCCCCCGCCCGCGTTCCGCGGCGCGTTTCTCACGGGCGTATCAACCGCGGGACAAAGAAGCGGCGCGGAGGCACACGCGGCCGCATTATTCGTAAAATCCGCGTCGATCCACCTCGTTCGGCGAATCATTGTGCGCCGGCGTGGTATGTAATTACGATCGACTCCGCCGATCTTCGCCGCCGTGAACAATGGCCGATTCAGGGATTCCACGACGCCGAGGCTTACGTCGTCGAATTACGCGAAGCCGAGGAGCCGAGGGTTAGCGAGCGATAATTGCGATAATGCGCGGCGGTGAAATCCGCGTTGTCAGTGCACGGAACGTTTTAATCAATGCGCGCGCGGATAGGCGGACGTCGTGCGTTCGTCCGTCGCTGCCGCGATGCATCGCGTCATCTTATTCATCACAACTATTGATTAGGATGACTCAGGGCTTCGAGATAAGCGTCCGAGTCCCCTCTCGGCCTCTGCCGTGCACCGTTTCGCCGACTCGCCTTTGGACTCGCGTTGATTGAGTTTCGATGGGAGTGGCGCACTTCAATTGCCTCTGCGTTAATTATCGGCCGTTGGGACCGATTCCGCATAGCGAGCGTTCGGATTGCGATTTTCCGCCGCGGTTCTCCATCGTCAGGACACTTATCTCGAAGTTCTGCTGGGTACTGCGCACGGTTAATAACCGACGTCGAAAACCCGTGAACGGACCTTCTGAAAAGATGGTCGGAAAGCGTTATCAGTCGGACCCGAGTCCGGGAGCGACTGAACAAACGGTGGTGATGATATCGGGCCTACAAATTACCCGGGGCAATCCGCGATCCTCGTCGAATCCGGATTCTCCTCGCCCCACCTTGGCCCTCGAAAGTCCAGTCATTTCTTCGCTACCCGCGATAAGCCTGCAAGAGTTAATAGGAATATTAATCAGTGCCCAAGGCTCCAGACCGGCACGAAATGGCCTGCGATGCGGAGGCGCCGCGACGGATCCGGAGCGCCGTCGCTGCAGAGTTTGGGTTACGCAAGCCGCTGCTTGCCACACCGGGGATCCCCCATTAATTCTCGAAACCCAACGCCAGCGCGCCTCATTTCCCCGCCGGCATTAATGCCGACACCGGACACTCCGTGTCCCGGGGCGCATTGTGCGCGTCGCGGGCGACTTCCAGCGTCCTCTCGGAAACACGACACAGGTGGATCCCTCCGGCAGGGGATTGTCGCCGACGCGATTGGTCGCGGAGCAGGAAGCGGGCCGCGGCAGGAGCAGCTCGGGCTGACGACCGACCGCCTACCTTCCTCGTACCAACCTCCACCTGGTCCTCGACGTCCGCCGCCCTGTGATTCGCATGTAACGCGACACTCCTCGGAGGAGGAAGGCGGCGGAGAGGCAGGGGCCGGGGGGAGGGGGCAGGAGTTCGCGAGGGAAGGAAGAAGGCCGCCGCTGACACCCCCGGCTCCGGCGACTCCGTCGCGAGAAAAGCAGAGCGATGACAGCCCCGGCGAAAACAATGCGCTCCTCGTTCAATGGCACCGCTGCAATGCTTGTCAACATCGGTTAGCGGGATATACACTTTCGTGCGAACACCAGCCATTGATGTCACCCCGCGATGCCAGCGGCCCCTTCCCACAGTCGCCGGTCCAGACGAGATCAGCAGGATCGGATCGTGGTTCCTTGCCGCGAACGATCGCAATCACCGCGTCCAGGTGAAGTACAGGCTGCGAAACCTCGGCGATGCCTAACTCGAGGGCGGCCTCGAGTTAGGCGTCATCCGCCGATCGCGATTGCGCCGGCGAACAATCGCCGGTGGTGAATGCCGGCTCGCCGGCTGAATAGAAGCCGACGCGGAAATGCGGCCCTGGGCGTGAAAAGAAAAAGGGGAAGGGGGCCGCGGGTGGGTACCCGGCCCTTTGGCCGAGGGGCCCGCTTTATCGAGACCTCGAGTGCGGGTTTCTTCATGTCTTTGTTCGCGAGGCGAGAAATTCCGTCCGCCCCGCACAATCGACGCCGCGTACGCGCGTTTTGTCCGACCGGGGTTGCTTGTTCGCGCGCCCCGTCCGCCGAGGTGTGATCCGTGTCGACGATTTCTCCCCGCTCGGACTATTCACCGCGAGAAGTGGCCATCGAGTACGCGCAGCCTGTACTTACCTCATGCGATCCCGTGTACTTTCGAGAGCACGGAATCGCTCGCGCACGGTAATAATCATTGCTGAAGTTACCGATTCCCGTTGCCGTCGATCGACGATCGGCTTTTCTCGCGAACGACGTCTCTACCGCTGTTTACTTGCACCTCCCTCTTCTTCCACCCGGCCATGAGCGGACCGGATACACCAGCTCTTACCGCTCTCGTCCGTGTCAAAGGGCACTCTCGTGCTGCCCCGCTGCGTCGTAAACCGCAACAAACTTTCGTAAACCGTTTCTCGCCTGAACGCGCTCTCTTTTTCGTCACTTATCGCCAAGACGATTGACTTTCGCAATCCCCCGGTAAACCGTTTTCGCGATATTGAATGCCGTTGCGTGGGAAAAATGCAGGAGTAATAAAACACTGGTGAAAAGTCGCAGGAGCGCAGCTGGAGAGCGCGTAAAAGGCGCCAGTGCTCCCAATCCGAGGAGGCCGATAAGCCGGGCGTTAATATGCCGGTGATTATAAATCTAGCTGCCGGCCGATCATTTGGCGCGTTGACAACACACCGCTTGCGTCGGCAAACGCGGCCAGATCGCCGAGTCCCTTAATCATTCCAGGCGCGCGAACTCGTGACGGGAAGACTAATATGAGTAATTGCGTCGACCGGCGATTTTTCCGACGACGGCTCGCTCGAAGGCTGGCTGCTCGCGTTCGTGCTAGATTCAGAATAATTCGCTCTCATTGCTCGCCCCTCCACAAGCCGTGGACGTTGAGATTCTCGCAAATTGCCGCGACAATATTTGTATTAAAACGACGTATGTTTTTTTCTTTATGTTAGTCAATTTTTTCATCGCCACATTAATCAATAAATATCGGAAATAACTAAAAATAAATGGCAATAAACTAGAAAAGAATATTAACTAAGTAGGATTTGTACTTTCAGAAATAATTCATACCTCTTCAATCAAAATTTCTCTCTTCCTGTGTTTCGAACACGCATTTCAAGCTATTTTAATTATTTCAAGCAGGTGTTTCATTAGCGTAATTATCGGAACATACAAAATGCACTTCGTACAATATTGTTTCCATTCCTTCTAAATGTTACATTGCATGTGTATACGTAATTTGTATACCGCGCATGTTACAATGTGCGACATTAGCACTGCGCCTTTTCCGCTCTCTTTCCCGTTTTTTTCGCCCGCGCCTTTTCCACCCCCCTTTTTCCACTGACCGCCCCGCACGGCCTATCACGCCCGCGAACGCTCCTTCGCACGGGTGACCGCATACATTAGGCGCACGGCTTCGCGTCAGACACGCGGTTTCTTTCATCTTAATCGGAAGACGTATGGACGCAGCGGCCAACTACACTCGAACACGAGTACGCCATTAGCAAACAAGATCACCTGCCTGACCCTCCGCCGATTTACCTCGACCCGCGAGCCACCACCACCGTCGCACCGGCAAATTGCCGATAAACCCGCGTGCGACGAGTGTCGACGGAATTGAGATTTTCGGACTCCGCGCCGTCCTGCTTCGACCATATGGTCTGGCCGTATTGGATCCGCCTGCGGATCTTCTTCACGACGACGCGGGACGTTTCGCGAAGTGGCAGTCGCATCGTTGCGACAGTGTTCGCAATTGGTTGCAATCGTATAATTGTTTCGAAAAAACGAATATTTTTTATGTTGTAATTATTCGTCTTTTTAACCTGTTAACCGTGTATGATGAAATCCTTTGTCGTGACAAGTTTTAAAACTTTAAATCCATACAAGATTGTATATACAATGAATAAATTACACGATTTTCTTTAATTACTTTAGGTGTAATGATATTACTTGTCACTGCGAAGAAAAAAGCTCCCATTGTGAAACGAGTTGAACAAAAGTTTATTCTCCGGTTAACAGGTTCAAGAATTTATACTACCACAATCAATTAGCCATATCGTTCACTGTGATGTAATTACACTTTTAATTAATTAAAATAGATTTATATAATTGTACGTATCGTTTTGATCACATTTACAACGCATTAACTTCTTTTATTTTCCAACAGTTAACAATTCGATATTAATAATAATAAGTACAAGTGCTAATCACTCTTCACTTCGCAATAATTAAATACTTTTAGAAAGTGTGCATTACGGTAGTGAAATTACAAATTGCATTTGTCAATTTCTATTAGGTTGGTAAGAAAGTTATCTCGTTTTTTGAAGAAATCTTAATTTCTTATACTTAAGTTCATAAGTGAGAGTAGATAATGAAATATTGACCAAGGTCATTTCAGCCGAATGGCTAAAAAATCTGCTACTGCCCGCTGAACATCCTGAAAATGTGTACATATTTTTCCTTTAAGAAAATTTTGCACCACTTGCAAACAAAGTCAAGCTTGTTCAAGTGGTCTTCAATTGTTATGTGGCTAACGCTTTACTTATCCCCGAACTTCCTCGTAGTCAATAGTGGTTC
>JABFPT010000128.1:20692-33313 GCA_022817245.1 Nixonia krombeini | reverse complement strand
GACATATTTTTCCTTTAAGAAAATTTTGCACCACTTGCAAACAAAGTCAAGCTTGTTCAAGTGGTCTTCAATTGTTATGTGGCTAACGCTTTACTTATCCCCGAACTTCCTCGTAGTCAATAGTGGTTCATTACCCACTAAAGCCCTCATAATGTCGTCATCAAGCTTCTTTGGTCTTCCGGTGCGAGGTTCATCTTGAAGCTTCATATCACCTGACCTGAATTTTTCAAACCATCTTTGGACCGCATGCACTTTAACTTTAAATGGTCCAAAGACGAAACAAGTTTTCATAAGCTTCCGTCGCAGTATGACCAAGTAGGAACCCATAGGACATAGAGTGCCTAAGATGAAGTGTTCCTTGATCTATTATACACCATTAATTCACAAAATGTAGTGATTAAAAAACACCTGTAAAGTCTAAATTCAAAACGTGGAAATACTAGCTTTCGATTAAAAACGACATAACTTTCTCACCAACCTAATATTTTCAAATGAAATAAAAAATGTATATTTCGATATACGATTCACTAATTGAACTGGAAATACGCTCAAAGTGCCATATACAGAGTAGCAATTAAATATTATAACATCGTCGAAGCATAATTAAACTAGAATCCTTAACACTAACCCAACACATATATAAAAGAAAAAGAAAATAAGTATTTCCATACGAAGTAGGAAGTTCCACGAGCAGACCGTTGGTCGTTGGCAGCGCGGGAGAGCAGTCCGCGAAGGCCGCTCGTACCGTCGCCGGTTGCCTCGTACCAGCAGTAATGACTTCGCCCGGGATCTTCGCCTCTTCATTTATCCGCGGCCAGTATGGGCCGATCAATGGCTGATAATTCGTTCCACTCGTTAACTGCGCTAACGGTAAGCGTTGCTCGGGTACGTTCAACTCCAGTGGACACACGCCCGGTCGCGGCAGTCCTCGAATTTCTAACCCGGTAGAAGACGCACAGAAACGGCCATTCGTCGCATGCGCATGGCAGTCCAGTTCGGCACAAGTACGAATTCGAAAACGCGAAAGCTTCGCGATGACTCTGTATTTTATTGTCGAAAGTATCGTCGCTTTTCGTTAAAGTCACATCTTCAGTTTTCCTCGTCGACATATTCCATCGAGATGGAAGTGTCGTCGAATCGACGCAATCAGCCGACACGCGCAACGACAATCGCATCTTGCCGCTCCACCGAACTTCCTCCTTTCACGACGCGGCCTGATCGCACGCTATGAAATCAACGGTATCGCGGCATTAATTGGTGCCTTACCCTGCGTGCCAGAGCTCGGCGAGATGCCACGCTTGCGAGGGAAAGTGCCCGCCGAGTTCCAGTTCCCGATCCGCGTAAATTCGTTTCACTCATCGGACTGTTATGCGAGCAGCGGAAAGTGAACCAGCACGGCGAGTTTCTGACTTTTCTTCGCGGAATGGGGTGGCGCGTTCTCGTTTCTTACGCCGTTGTATGGACACGGTACATTGTTGCCGTTACGCTCGGCCATACGACCATCGTTAATTGGCGTGTCTGCGCACCTGACCTTTCCAGACCGAGAATCGGACCGATCCAGTCAGTTTGTTGATCCGAAGGTAGTTCGATCGCGTGGAATGAAATCGTACTCATGTAACAATAGACAATCTGTTTAAAGTAAGCGAACGAGAATAATGCTGACTCTGTTCACTGAATATACATTCCACTCGAGTCAAGCGGATATTCGTGAAAAGTATCCAAAACGAAAATGTGTTCCGAGAAGATAACGCCAACTTGTCTGATGATTCCTAATGTCTGAGGCGTAATTGCCGTACAAGCGAGAAGAATCCACTTCCCTCTAGTGAATATTCGCCTAAGCATGGGCGAAACGAGGATGTCCTTGGACGGGCGCGATGCCTGTCGCGCGCGATGAGAAGAACGTAGGACTGACCTTCCTCCCCCGCCCCTCCCTTGGCTACGACTCGGGGGCAGCGTCGACTAACGACCGGTCATCGCGTGTCGCACAGACGCACCGTCCGGTGACGTGTGGGTGTCGAGAGATCCCGTTGCCCTACGCGTACACGTCTCGAGCGGCCGCGGTCATCGGCGCAAATTACTCGGCGACCATTAATAAGCGGCTTCGCTCGCCATCCGTCCGAAGTCATTGCGCGGTGGAACGATCGACGAGGAGACTCACGGCCGACGGGTAAAGATGTAGCGTACGCTCTCGCGGGGTAATTAAAAGCGTTGTATGTCGCTACAGCGATAGCCTTAATTACCGTTAATTACTCCGAGGTCCCGATACGTAGGGGCCGGCAGGAACCGTTAGGTGTTACGTGTAGCCCGTCGCCGTTGCATCGTGTATAATTCCTCGTGCTATCGTCGCGATACACCCTTTCGCGTGTAGCCATTATCTTCCGGCGGCGGTGAAAGAATGCACGAAAATTAGATAAGCGATACCGCAGCCGCCGTACTCCGTAACGGTCGCGCCGCGCCTTCTACGGCTTAGGTGAGTTTAGACGAGGCGGAGCGTCAACCTCGTTAAGACGCCAAAATGTGTGAATAATTGGAAAGCGCGCGGTCGAGCCGTGCCTCGCGATAGAGCGTGATTTGTGACGCTCGCCGGGCGGCGAGTCTAGCTCCGGCTCAGCCACGTTCCGCCATGTTCGATCGGGACGTCTTGACGAAGGGGCGATCGACGGGGAAGTTTATGACGGAGATCGGGAAGGCCGCGGCACTTTTCTCCCGAAGATCGACACACCGACAATTAATTACGCGCCGTGCCCGCCTTTCCAGACCGATCGCCGATCCGGGCGGATACGCCGCGATCGATAACGTCGATACGATCGATTCCATAGATCCAGCGATGTGCCAAGTCGGAGGAGGCAGTAATTAGCGGAACGATCTATCGACAGCCTCGCCAAGGAAAGAGCAGCCGATTGCGCGATCGGCCGATTTCTATCTGACATCGATCGACCTGCCATCGGGAGGCAGCTCGCGATCTGGCGAGTCGCGCCGCAAAAAGCGGCGAGAGCCGACTGAAGAGGACGCGAGGGCAACAGGTGGGTTCATGCCGAATCCGCTTTAAATCATTTCGCCGCGCGGAAATGCCCGCGTCAAGGAACGCTCGATGCCGCGACGCTCGAACAACCACCGCTCGTTAAACGCCGTGCCTTTGTTTCGCCCGGGCAAAATGAATCGCGATTTCACGCTATCGAACGAGCTGCTCGTTTGCGCCGCGCGAAAAGTACGTTTCATCCCGCCGTTTCTCGAGGGTCGTCGATGACGATTGAGCGTCAAATCGGAGTTTACCAAAGGGACCGATGAGTCATGTTCCAACGTCGAGGTCCGGTGACAATGTAACACGGAGAAAATACTTATCTCTTACGTCACAGCCGTTGATAGAAGCCGACGCTTTGAATCGAGTGTCGTCGAAAACGTAAACGTTGTCGACTCGATGGAAACTGGTCCGGACCAAAACGGTCGGATAAACTAGTCCAGTCCACGTTCTCTATCTTCCAGATAAGCCAGGGAACTCTCGCCGCGGTACTGGTTATCGTGGTGACTTACTGCGAGAGCGGCAACCTCGTTTCAACTCCGCGAGCTTAATTGCCGCCGAAGGAGCACTGCCTCGCATAATGTAATTAGGTTCGGCGGCTCTCCGCAGTCCGCGATTCTGCCGTCGTTGCCCAACCGAGAGAAAAAGTACTGTTCCGGATTCTTGGTCTTTTGAACCGCCCCTTCGTTTCGCAAACTCCATAGCGGGTAATTGAGATCAGCGGGTAATGCAAATCGGAAGTAATGTGAATTAATGAGTGGTATGAAATAGCAGGCGATATGGATTGGCGGGTAATTTGGATCAGCGAACGACAGAAACGTCGGATCAACCAGACACGGCGCAACATTTCTCGAAACAGCTCTACAATTTTCCTGTCGTTTTCTACGCAACACTGGCTTGTCACACGTTTCCGGCGATGGCGCCACAGGATGTATCGAACCATAACTCGCCTCGAGAGAACGATTCGAGGTTCTAGCCAGCCATGCAACCTTGTAATTGTTCACGTCCGACGTGTAATTCGCGCGTAAGCGTCAATCGCAAAGTAACGCGCGTGAGAAATGTCCGAGGGAGATAAATTCGTGACCGAGTCGACGTCTCCCGACCTTTCTGTCGGAATTCGCCACACGAAAAACTAACAAAGCTATCAACGTCGCACGCGCGAAAAGCCGCCAACGCTCGCGGGGACGGGCGATTATTACGCGTCGTCGGGAGGAACAGTTGCGTCACCGAGTCTGCCCGGGGAAACGACCCATCCGCTTCTTCGTCGGTTCAACAGCCGCAGCGTCTTTCGTCATTGACGCTTTGTCCTCGCTCATCTCCGTCCACACTTTCGCGCCCAGGATCAAAAGTCCTTATCAGATTGTCCGGCCCTGCGTGGGGAAGCTCGTAAATACACCAGCCCGAAGACACGCTGAATATTTCTGCACGCGCCTTCGGGCTTTCCTAACCAGTAAGCCCTTCCGACACTCTGGACGCGTGATTCCGTGGAAATTGCCGCGATTTCAGTCAAACCGACATGAGATAAGTCGGGGAACCGAAGCATTTGACATGAGGACTTGTTGCGGACAGCGGGATTTCCGCGGTGGAAAGTGGGCCGCGAATCGGAGTATATTGCGTCGATGGTCAGACGGTCTGGGATCGAGCTCTTATCAGATTTGCCGACCCCCGGCAAGCGGCGCCGGTGCCGGCGGCGGAACGACTCCTTGAATATTTCAGAATCAGAGGGTCCTGGAGCGCGCTCACAATGCCCCGAACGCACTCGAGCTACCCTAACCTCGCCCGGACCCCGTCAAGACATTAACAAGCCATCGTAATGACCGGCGCGCCCCGGATTTATCCGCGCCGGACTATTGAAAAGCCCGGTACAATGTTCCGCCGTGGAGTGGAAAAAGCCCCTTCGCCCGTCGCCGCCGTCCGGAAAATGGGAAGTGGGATTTCAGCCCGCTCTCGGGCCTCATTGCCCGGGTATTTTTATAATCGGCCGGCGGCCGACGAGCATTGTGCCGCCGCCGCTTTGCCCGTTAAATATTGATTGCGATCCGTAAACAGAAAGAGACTCGTACTTTTTGTCTGACATGATCGCGAGAGCCCTCGAATGCTCGTTGTTCCCGATCGCTCGTTGTTCGCGATCGCTCGTTGTTCTCGATCGTTCGTTGATCACGACGCCATCTACTCATATTCCGTCATTGTTTTCCGCTCGAGGAGAAGCGAACAGCCGGCTTTGAGGTGCGATCTTTAACGAATTTCACGGAGTACGCGTGTCTCGCCCGGTCGACAGCCTCGCGTATCGTTTCCGACCCGGATTAGCGACTAAAACCCGTTCTGAGATAACAGCGTCGTTAAGCCGATCCATCCGTCCGCAGTTTTGCCGCTAACCATCGCGAACCGCCTGCCGGGAAAAACAGCCCTGTGAAGTTAGCACCCCTTTTTATGACGATCAAAAAAATAATTAGTTCTGGGTAGTTCTGCAATAGTTCTGGGGTACCTGACTAACTTTACAAAGAGTTTCTTGGCAATTTGACGAAAAAATCGATCACAGAGTTAGGAGTTCCATCATCACGCAGCACTCCTTCAAAAAAGTGCATTTATTCAAAAAATGCCGAATAGGTGTGCAATAGTTTTAGAGTTCTCGGTAGATTTTAGAAGGATTTTGGCTAATTCTTCAATATAAGGAGCACTCATTTTCCCTGCTTTTCCCAATATCCCTACCCCTAATGGTTGTATTGGTCAACATCAGGGGTGATCTTCGTCGCGGGGGCTATTTGTCATTATGTATCATAAAATTTGAAAGGCTGGATAACCTTCAAAGGATAGGTTAGGTTAACCTTTGAAAAATCTCGAAAAAATTGGTTGGAATTTTTCTTCTGTTTTTCACATTATCTGATGTCTCCTTCAATGAGTAGTCCGAATCCGTACCGCAGTCGTGGTTCTTGCTACTGTAACTGCCTTTTTTTCACAAAAAAAACAAAAAATGGTGGGGTAAAATCGAAAGTATCGGTACCATTACTGTTGCCTTATTATTGGCTCACATCAACGTACCTTCGATCATTGCATTGGTCATAATTCCCGGAATAGAATGTTACCCTGTCCATTTTAAAATTTCCAAGTGGAAAAAACAAACTCGCCCACCCCGTAAATATTCCTTTCTTTCGTTGGTTTGTAACATAAAGCAGAAAGCCAAAGATGATTTTTCAAGAAACATTGGAACTGACAATTGTTTACGTTTATTACCCTTTTTTTAGCGAATTCGCAAGAACTTTTTTTTAGAACTCGTCGACAACTCTAAATCTAGTAGAATTCTACTCGAAATTCTAATTATTTGTGCAATTTTCAAAAAAAGGGGTTATGCTCTCGCAAGGGCGAAAAGCGACGTTCCGGCCAATCAAGTTTACGATCGTACACAAAACACCGTCCCCGCTTTTTTATCACCATTCGCCCGTCACGCTTATCGGCGTTCGCGCATTCCAGCGAAATTTATTGGTCCGTAATTTTGGTTATTAATCCGAATTTATGCGTGTAAATTTATTGACACTAATTTATCAATGCACATTTGCTAATTAGACATGCAAATTTATTCGTCAGATTGTGAAAGCGTGTCTCGTCGACGAGGATTGACGACTTATGAGGACAGAGCGACGTCGCTTATCGCGGACCGGTGAGAACGATTTCCGGCGGATCCGGGAAAAAATGGAACGCTGCTATTCGCTCTCCAGAGTTTTCGCTCTTTTTTCCCAGCAAGCTCCCTGTCTCCTGGAAAGTTCCGCCTCTCCGGAGGATTTTATCGCCGGCGCTCTTCCGCACGGCCCCGGCGGAATGTAGAATTTACGCTCGCTTCTCTGATAAAGTTTCAAAAACAGCAGAACGCGAAAGTAGTTATAGATTTAATGTAATATTCACAAAAACAGAAGAGCCGTCGAGCGTAATACCAACATTACTTCAAACTCCGGAATTATATCTGAGAGCGAATTTCACCCTTCGTGCTCCTTCAAACCATTTTCATGAATTTCACGATGAGCTAATTTATACGCTCCGGATGAGGCGAATTTCGTATATCCGCGACGTCGCGCGCCACCGTAAATTGCGACGTTATAGTACTCTCCCCCTCCCCCGAACACAACCCAATCAATTTTTTTCCCAATTAAGCCCGCTCGCGATTTGACGAAGATCGATGTTGTAGCGAGGCCGAGGTGGCCTTGAGAATGCGCGGGGAACCGTCGAATTGCATTATTGTGCCGACGAAGATGAAAATCGCGTCGCAGAAGGGCCCGGAGTGGCTCATCCCCGGCTCACGTTCCGCGGATTAATTTCCGACGAGCGACATTCCCGCGAGGTGGTGAAACGCATTTCGTCCGAATTTTAATTGGAGATTGCGCGCAATCAAGAGCGACCGGCGGAGGCGGGTTTTCGGGGGTGCTCGTAACGGCGGGGTATCGCGCGATTATAAAGAGCCGTGCCCGGAGCGAGTCGGTGGTTATACGTCATACTTTATTAACGCACGTACGACAGACGCCGCGCCTCGAGCGGCCAATATATATTCATCGGCTTAATTGATTTTCCAGACGCGCGACGCGGCTTTCTCACAGGCGTCAAGGTCGGCGTTAAGTAACTTACATTTTTCAGGCGCTTCCCGCGCGCCATTACCCGCCATTAGGAACAGGGGTAATTATCATCGACGCTTTTCACAATCGGCGACTGCCGCGATGACGGGGATAAATCATCCCGGCCGATCGCGGACGATTAGCCGCGTTCGGACGTGGCGACGTTTCGACTGTCCCCCGTCCCCTCCCTCCCCCGCTACCTGCTCGCCCAGTCCCGTCCGGCAACACGCGATATTTCTTCATTAACGTCAAGGCACTTTTCTAAATTAAGACAATTCCTATGCGCCTCGGGACTGAGTGAATTTCCTCCCGTTACATTATCGCGTATCTTAAACCACGGCTTATCTTTATGCCGTCGAAGAATTTACGCCGTATGTGAGAGTATGGCGAGCGTTTTCACCGCGATGAGAAATATTTCCGTATCAGTGTCCATAATGGCGACATTAGTTTACGTCCGATGGTCGGTGTCACTGAGTGGCCGGGCGCGTTGCCGCGGGCGAGATAACAACGCTTTTACACCGGCCCTGAGAAATATATTAATTTTTAATATACACTTTTCGAGCCGTGCCCGTTACGAGTTATCGCCTTTGATAAACGCATCGCCCGCTCTTCAGCCGCGTTTCGGTAATTGACCACCTTCCCTGGCAACACGTTCACCGGAGTTGCGTTATACGCTCGTCGATTTCGAGCCTTCCGGGAAAAGTCGTTGGAAAATACACCGTTGCGTTTTACGACCGAAATAACTCGGATTATTCAACATTTCGAATTGAACGAGTGAAAAAGATACCACATTGACGCTCCAGCTTTCCATCGCCTTTGGCCGGAAAACGAGCCTGCGGTACTTCCGCGCTGCCGCCAGTCTCAAAACGCTCGATTCAGAAACCATGTGAACGGCATAGCAGACGAGATACGTTCGCAGGGGACTTGGCCGCTTCGAATAACTCGTCCCGCCCCCGATCCGTTTTCCGCCACGTACGTGGAACTTGTATCATTGTGATCAAAAGCGGTCATTCGAAAGCTGGTTCTAAACCGAGCTTCGTACCGGCTCGAGACGAGCACGTGACCCATAAACCCATAACGAGAGCTGGTTACAGCATATTCGCGGCACGTAACCGCGGACATAATGTCGCCTCATTAGCGGCAGCATACTGACGGAGTAAAAGCGGCAAAAGGCAGGGGGAGGGACTTGGAAAATAGTATCTACAGATCGTGCCATTACCGTAGATGGCGCTCGTAACGGGAGTCATAAGGAGAAGCAGGAGGGAAGCGAGAGGTGAAAAAGAAGCCCTGGCGCGAGTATCATACGCGTTTCGCGCTTTTGCCGGGGGAGTGTATGGCCGAGGGAGGAGGAGGAGGAGGGGGTTAAACGGGAGACACCCGACGATCGAGCGTCGTCCCCCTCGGCGGAAAGAGAGATCTGATGACTGACGCTCGTAGGGAGCGAATCGTCACCGTCGCATAGGCGTGCCTAATAACCCGCAAGTGCGACCAGCCTTTTCGAGACACACGACCCTCGACGTCGTTTCGCTTCTTCGGGAGAAAAACTGGTGAAAATATTGCCGATTATAACCCGTGGTAGAAATTGAAGTCCGTCATAGTTCGGTTCTTGGCCAGAAATCCTGACGTTTGCATAAAAATCTATCATTTGAACGAAAATCTTACCAGAAACCGGTCAGAAATCCTGATCTAATTATCGTCAGAAATGTGACGGTTTTTTCTTTGTTTCTTGATCTTCCTGATCAGTTCCACGTACACGTAAAAAACTTAATAGAAGAGCTGTAGTGTAAAAGAAACAATAATAATAAATAAAATTTAACAATATGCAAGCGTTTTTCCTTAGTTATAAAAAAATAGTATAAATTTGCTTATTGCTTGAATAGTTAATCAGTTAACCTAAAAATAATTTTTAGGTTGATTTTTTGAAACTAATTTTAACATTGATCTGTTCCCATTAACATTACATTGATCAATTTAATCAAAAAATAACAGTAAAGTAATATTAAGCGCACAATTTTTCGTATTCGTAATTGATCAAATAATCTGCAGTTTTCCTGCCTATACTTGATGAGATACTGACCAGTTTGTATACATGGAACTGGTCAGGAAGATCACGAAATAAAAAAAAAACCTTCACATTTCTGACGATAATTTGGTCAGGATTTCTGACCAGTTTCGTTCAAATGACTAAAAGTAGTCAGATTTCCCGACAAGGACTTGGTTAGAATTTTCGACAAACATCGGGATTTCTGGCCAAGAACTGAACTTTGACGGACTTGAATTTCTGCCAGGGACGCGCAATACCGTGAAATTATCATTACAAGGACAAATGGCCGGGGGATGAAGTATCCGAGGCCATTCACCGGCGGCCTTGACGCGTGTGGGATGTTACAACTGTCGGAAAGTATGGTGCGGAGACACGAGCGGCAAAGGAAACGCAAGCGGGCGCTTCCGCGTCGCGGCGGGTCTTACGGGCCCGTCGGGAAACGCGATCGGGATGACTAGCTTCTCGGAAGCGTTTTTAGCAGCGGCTTAAGAAGCGGTCGGAAACGACCGCTCGGCCGGCACTTTTTGCCACCGGCACACCTTCACGGCTGCTGCGGAATTCTGGCTCTCGGAGCGAAAGGGAATTCCACCGGTCCTTCGGGAAACGTTTGTTTGCGCTTGTTGCTACTTTGGACACGTTCCGTACTTTTTCACGCTCCTAAAAGCAGATTACTAGGCTAGGTTAGGTTGTAATAGTAAAAGTGAAAATATTTTCCTTCGCTAAATTACCCGTAAAACGATCTTTTCATGTTCTTAATATCCATACTTTGCGAGGAAAAAAGACATGGAAGGGGCAAATGTCTACTATTATTTTCTGTGTTACATTTTACCTCATTTTTAGTACCTGTATTTTTACGCGAAATGTGCGATCGGATTAATACTATAAAACTTAATAGCGGTGTATTATCGGCTCGTGGCAAGGATGATAATAAATAATTCACAACGCGTGATGCAACGTCGCGAGAAGTTCGTTTCCCCACAGGAGAGAGAATGACCCCATAATCTCGTCCAGCGCGACTTCCGCGGCAGGTAAGTCTCGAATATCCCCGGCTCCGAATCCATAACCCCCTCCCTTCCTCCCGTGCACTGCCAACGACGCGCAACAATGCAACACGAGCCATTGCCGCGTAAGGCGGTAAAAAAGCCCCGGCAGCGACACGGGGGTCAAAATAAAACTAAACACGACACTTTGTATCTGGTCGGACAAGCGAGCAGGGTCGTAAAGCGAACGGCCGTGAGCACCTTAAAGTCGAGTTCAGCCATCACCGCGCGGGGAAAAATAGAACGCGGCGAGACTGGCGTCGTAAAGCAGCGAACATTTACCGCGGACGTTCCGCCGAGCGGAATCGTCTGCAGGGACAAACGTTTCTGCAAAGCCTCTCGCCTTTTGCCACGGACGAGAAAACGCGATCGGCCGGGCGGCATTTACGAATTTCATTGAAGCCTGTCGAGATGCAAGCGCGTGTCTGAAAGCGTGAAAGCGGTTCTTCAGCAGGGCCGCTCCGCTAATGGCGGACGAGTCGTGAATGTAATCCGCGTTTTTTACAAGCGGCAGCTACGGGTCGCCGACCCGACGATTGATAACGATATTTCCCGAGGTTTGGCGAGTGCTCTGCAAACGGCGGACGGTCTTCCGTGGAAATTAATATCCATTCCGCTCTGTGACTGGCTCCTTCGACATTGTTCACTTTCGCCTTCAAATATTTGAGATTTTTCCGCGGCTGAATCGCGCCAGTCAACGCGTCTTTCATTAAGCCGTTATGAAGCGTCCCCGCCGGAATTCGGGGCCGCGGACTGACGGAAAAAACGAGGGAGCATCGTTGGCCGAGCGAGGAGCTGATTTGCGAGTGGCGTTTAATTGATTCGTATCGATCCGAGGCTGGATCGAGGCAACGTCGACGGCGGCGGAAATGACCACGCGGCGCGCCCCGCCGCGGCTGGGCGTGCCTCGCAAGCAATGAAAATTAATCGCAAACAGCAGACGGCTCATTTCGATCGAAAGCGCAATTTTGCGGCAAAGATCTTCGTGCCAGTATTTCATCATCTTTTATAGCCATATTCTCGCTTATTGCGGAAGTTAATCCATTAGAAAAGCTTTCTCGCCACCTAAAATACGATCCTCGACGTCGAGCTTTCCCGTTTATTAGGCTCGTATCGGCGATGATAAGAGGAAAACAAGCTTCTTATCGGTTACGGCGAGAAATGTATATCACGCTAAGTCAGCAACGCACCCCCGTCGCTTGTAACAAACGATATTTTAGAAATTCGTTGGACGCGGAGCGCGACGTTTTGGGAATGTTCCGATGAGAAACGTTCCCCGAACGTTTATCGGTCGCAGGTTTATCGTCACAGCGATAAACGTTCGCGGAACGTCGATAAAAAGTTTTCCGGCGAGGGGCGATATGCGGAGAACAAGGAAACCGTGGTAAAAAATCTCACGATACGCGGCGTGGCGTATATGCGTTGGGTCAGAAGCGCGTTAATTGCACGAGCTAAGTGGGATTCCATGCGAACGAGAGCACGAGGTGCTCGTGAAATTCGGCGAAAATTTTTTTCGCCCCGAGCCCGGCCTCTCGGCTCCAAAATTGATCGGGATACCACAAAGTTCCATAAAACTTCGCTCCCAGTCGCCGGCTCCCGCGCTCTGCGGATTTAAGTGGGTTATAATTATTTGCGCTCCGACTCTCCGCCCACCGCTGAACTATCGGATTTCGATCGCGAAGAAGTTTCACCGAGAATAACTCGCCGCGTTAACCGGCCGCTTTCGTCTCTCTATGCAAATCCGTCCGACGACGAAGTGCGTCTCTGGATCCTCGTCGAAGCCTCCTCGGCAGACGCCGATCCAGATCGTTTTCCTATCGGGGAAAGTCGCACGCGGGAAAATGTTCATTGTCGGTTGGTTTCATTGTGAATGTATTCTGTGTAAGAAGGAGTATCGATCGCGAGGAGAGAAGTCGCATA
>JABFPT010000128.1:0-20682 GCA_022817245.1 Nixonia krombeini | reverse complement strand
GGGTGGGTGGGGGGGGGCGGGCTCGGGGGGGGGGCACGGGGGTAGGCAGTTTATGCGTTTCTTTCGGCTCGCCATTTCGTTTGCAATAATTTATGCGAGAAGACAGCTTGAAAAATGACCACTGGCTCCTTGTGCAACCTTAATTTGCAACAGTTTACTTCGAGAAGGTTTTGAGAAATGGCCGGCAGCGAGATACGAGGGCACAGTCGGACCGAACATTCGTAGCATGCACGAAGGCGTTTATCGGTCCGCGGCGAACGACGCACCCGGTAGGAAATTAGCTCCTTTGAAATTGACTCGTCTTGTCGAAATATCCGCCGCTACCTGAAAATCTTGTCGACGCTTATCGGCCCCCGATGAGGCAGACGATTCATCGAAACGCCGATCCCGCTCGTTCGACCGATCCTCCTCTTGGAATTTTAACTGTTCCGCTCTCGCAACGACACTCAACTCGTTCGATCCGCGGAGAAAAATCGTCCTCCCGCATCTCCCGACGGTAATGAGATAACGAGGCAACGTTCGCGATCGGCCAACGATCGGTGGGATTGCCGATGGAAAAATGCCGATTCTATTCACTTTTCCGGAGCACCGTTAGCCAGAAGGATCACGGGTCACTGTAGAGTCGGCGGCGGATAGACTCAAACCTGTCCGATCGATGCGCCCAGCGGACAATTACGCCCGTCCTATCCGCGGCCACAATTTATCGGAATTCCGTTACGATAAACTCCGAGAACGACAATTCCGTTGCTGGCATGCGCGCATCGAGCCCTTTGCACGCATCCTCGACGGAACAATTAATCCCTACCGCCCCCTCCCCTGGCACACTATCGCTTTTTGCCAGCGTATGTGCAGCTTTATTACGAATTCCTGGGAACAGCGTTGGACAAGGCTGGGAGTAATTTGTGCGTCGGTCACTTTTAGACGTGCTTCTTACCAATTGTGCATTCTTTCGCTAAAGACGATATTTACGTGGCTTTAATTACATGAATTATTCAACGACAACCGACTTTACGGAAATCGACACCGTGACAACCGATTGATATATGATTACTTACCGCTCGCGTATGTGGATTCAGAATCGTGAGGTATCGCTACACTTCTTCGCAGTTTGTTCTCAGAAATGTCCGGAGAGTTGCATACGCACGTTGAGTCGTGTGAAGTAGCTGAGGTTTTATCCGTTGCAAAAAGATCGTTTTCACGTCGCGATTAACAATTACACATTGTCACATGAAAAACGCATTATCCCCATTAGAATTCCTCGCGTCCTCGCTTTCTCCGAAGCGGAGAAACTTCGCGTGCTCGAGTATCGACGGCAAATACCATCGGAGATGAAAAGTATCGTAGTGAAATGCGCAAACACATTTAGAGGCGGCTCGTCGTCGTCGTTTCTGCTCTCGCACACCTCGAGGATAAAAACTAACGGACGAGTGGCAAAATCCGTCGCGTCCCGTAGAAATAATTACACGGCTGGGCTGATAAACTCGCGGTTCCAGCTGAGAGAAAAACGCGTGGTAAAAAGTGGGCAAAAAACGAGGAGGGTGAAAAGTGCGAGAGAGCGGCGAGCGAAGTCAATTACATTATGCATATGACCGTGCGCGGGAACGCAAGAAGCAATCGGCGAGCGAGCCACGCCGCTTCTAAATGAACTGCCTATCTATAGTTGTGTGTAATGTAATAATGCGCGCTATCCCCGGCATTCCATTGGTATATCGCGTTTCCGACTGCCGCCGTTGCTGCCCGTCAGCCCGCGCCACTACCACGACCGCGACCGCGACACCTACGCGACAAAGCCCGTATCGCGGCCGCCCCGATGCCATTCGATAACCAATCGCGGAATTGATGGTTCAATTCCGCCAATTAAGCGAACAACTTGATTAAAAATAACCCCGCGTTTGTAGCGGGGTAACGTGGTACGCCAGCTGCGCATTCTTACGGGAGACGGGCAATTATTCGTGCGTTGCTAAATGCATCGCACTGCTTTCTATATTTATTGCGACCGTTACTAAACGCGTTGAATTGATTATTATACGTCTAGTTCCCGTTACCGAATGAATCACAGGGGTTATTACACGTTTCTTTACACCGTTACTAATCACATTGTATCGATCACTTTTGCGTTTGGTACTCGCAACCAACCGGTTTGCACTCTTCGCCAGACGCGATGTTCCGCGCGCAATATTGGCATAGTTGTACGAAATGTGATCGGCCCCTGCGACCGAATCGAATCGTGGATTACGAGAGTGACGAACGACATGTGAAATGTTACTCCAGCGGATGACAGTGTAGGTGAACACGCGGCGCAAATAACATGCCCGCGTGGAAGAATGCGAAAGAGGCTGGCGGTCAAGTTGGCGCGGTACCGTCTGTAATTTCGACATTGTTTTTTTCCGAAAAATAAATCGAACGCCGGCTTGACAGGTCCCACCTTTCCATCCGGCCGTCCGCGGACGTGGCCAGCGATCCGTTGCACGTGGATGGCAGGCTTTCTCGTCCGGTTTACGGCGCGGCGCAGGAGCACATTGGCCGGGCAACTCGGATACGTTTTTAGTGCCATCGTAATGCCTAGTAAAGCTCCTAGTTTATTGTACGTTTTACACGCCAATGCGATGAGCCCGAGGAAGGAAAGCGGCCGAGTGGATATAAAATGCGAAAACATGTCAGCGAGAGGGAGAGACGGAGGGAGGAAGAAGCGAGGGAGAGACGGAGCAAAACACGCGATCGGTATAAACGGACGACGAGTGACGGAGGCGAGACGGCGGGCCCGATGGTGCGACTTAAGAGGTATTTATCGAATGATCCCTTATCCCAGCTTCCTCCGGGGCCGCATTAGCCCGTTCCCCGAAATAAATTGAAAGATTACGAACATTACGCGAACTAATTCCATTTTACTGTGCCCAGGCGAGCGGCCCGGCCGAGGCGTTATCGCCGCGCAGCCCGCCGCTGCCCGATACCTTGTGCATAATGCAACGGGAATCCGATTTGCTTGATATTTCAAGATCGCGCGTATCGGCGGGATAGAGATCGGCGAATTATCCGAATGTTACTCGGCAAGGCGGCGCGCCGAAATTGGCCGGGAATTTATAGTACGTGGCGGAATTGCCCGCTGGAGGAATTCATCCGGCCGAACGACGACGACCTTATTACGGATGGCTGACAGTGTTAAGTGCGCCGTAATGGCAGCGTTAGGTCGGTAATGCGACTGTGCGGCGAACGCGTCGCGGAGGGAGGGGTATCGCTCCGCGGTGGTAACCCTTTATCCCGACGCGAGGGACCGGCCGAGCGTGAAGAACGCGCGATCGACTCGCGGGACAGCTTTCCGTGCTGGAAAACCCCAGCGACCGGCTGCCCGAGATCGTCCGCGATGATTTGCCAGAGCCGCACGGCGACTTATCGGCTGCAGTAGCCGCGGTGCGAGCCGCTGGATTTTACGTTCCAACGACGAGCTTATTCGTGTGCACTTCGCATCTGGAAAAAGTCGAGAATTCCGTCACGGTTGGAATTTTGACGCTTGCGCAAACTTTTCTGTGTGTAAATTCACTGGGAAAGTAGTTACATTATTAAATCCACGATATATCGTTCGGAACCGGTTGAGAGCGATAGGAAAAGCATTGCCGATTTAGCGGAGGAAAGTCGGAAAATCAAGAATCGGTTAATCGTTGATACAAATCGTCGTAACTGCCAATATTTGCCCTCGAGACGTTTGTCTCGGCGAATGTTTATTCACCGCTACTGCCGCGTTTGACTACTTCTCGCATTAATTCAAACGAAACTCGCGCGCTTGATCGATTCGATGATCGCGCAGGAAAATACCGATCACGATATACGCGGAGCGCCTCGGTGAAACGTGGCCGCCGTGGACGCTTTTATCACGTGCCATTAATGTCGGGCATGCGCCATATTTATTACGAGACCCCCGATGAAAGTGACACCAGCGGCGGTTATAATTAATCCCTTCTCCCGCCGCACGATTTGTCACTCGACCGTCCCGTTACGCCGCGTATCGAAAATCGATCCGCCGGATTTTTCGCGCCGCGGAACCGGATCACCGCGGCCGGTTTTCGCCGCGGCGTCTTATTTTCCATCCATAAGCGGCGTAACGGACGACCGTTCAACAAGCATCTCGGGCACCGACATTGCGTACCAGAACTGTAGGGCGAGAAAGATTCACGTGCGGTTTTTGCGACGTTGCCATATTTCCAAATGACCCAACCCGCGAAAAAGCGCATGTGAAGTGTTGGATCGCCGATCGCGATCGTTTAATAGGTACTTATGATTGAGTTTCCAGAGAGGGAAAGAGCAGGAAACGGTTTAAAAAACGGAAGATGGCAATTGAAAAAAGAGCCGATCTCAGTGCTCCCACAATGGCGAACATCACGATGCTTCGGCCATCTTCGGGAGTGCGAGGTGTTCGGGTAACACGATCGAGGGTGGGCTTATGGAGATCAAAACCGACGTATCGGGTTCCTTATGTTTTACAAATGGCTGCCTGACCGGTGTTAGTTACATCAGCCATCTTTGATATCCTGCGTGCTTCTTCCCTGCAGCTTTCGTTAGGTATCCGCAAAAGTGACGCGACACCTTCGCGCAAATTACATCCACGCGATACGAAGCCAATCAACGGGGGCGATTCCGCAATTGATCTCGGTGGAGCGTTTCAACGCTTTCACGACTATCGGGCAACATCATCCGTCAGTGGTGGCGGGTAATGTTGCCCATCGAGTTTCAAACGTGTCTATCAACCGGATTCTCAACATGCCTCGCCGTTTTTTTTTTTACCTTTTCGTAACGTCCTAACAACGACTATCACCGAACTGAATTATCCCGCCGGGCGGAATTACCCCATCGCCCACAAGGATCTTTACAACCTGGGCTTTTTCCATCGCGGACAGTCGCGCGCGATTATCTACGACCAGTTCACAGTTCAGCGTTGCATTAAGCCGCAATTGACGTTTCCTGTTACACATTGGCCGTGTTTGTAACACGCTGCTTAACCTTGCCAGGCTAATCAAGATTTATCCGACCCCCATAACTATCGCGGCGTTCGATAAATTATCTGCGGGTGCGGCGACTCGCGATAAAAAAAAAGGCCGTACGAACGAACAGCGCTGCTTATTAATTATTACCAGATGCTCACCGTAACGCGGATTCAGCAAATAGCGAACAAACGCGATCAATAAGCGCCGTTTTAAGACGCCGTTCGTCTTGCCAGCAGGTAAACCATAATCGCAACAAGAACGGAAACGTCGAGTGCGGTCGTGCGTGCGGGCTTAACGCAAGCGGTACCGCCACGATCAACTTCTCGCTTAGCGATTTAATTTGTCATTGCGTGTGCCATATCTTGCAAGCATGGTCACTTTCGGAACAAAAACCATCTGAATAGAGAAATTTGTTTTGCCGAGTTAAACCAACTTTTGATCCGGAATCCAAAAGCATGCGTGACTTGCAATTTCCGCGTGTTATTCACAAATTGTGCCGCGAGTCTCACTTCACATCGCAGTGCAAGGCATTGACTTGGCAATCGGCACGGCAAAATATCGTCAACTGCAGTATAAATATGCAATCGAGCTATTTGTACATCCGCGATTCGACTTTACATCGCGAGCTCACGCGATACCTTGCAGAAATTAATATTCCTAATCACCTATCGGAATTAGATCCACGACACGATCGTTCCCATCAGGACGAGTTCCAGCCATCGAGAAGCGTTGGGAAATTGTCACTGTGAAACGCTCTTCTCGTCATTGATAACGACCGTTTTTCGCCCCGCCGCGATCGGACTATTTGCATTCATGAATATACAATTTTAATGGTAGCTTCTTTTTTACCGGCGACTGGACGTACATATGCGGATCAAGGACGACTCGCGGCGCGTCCTACCTCTCGGCTCCCGTCGCTCGCTCGGTACGAGAATATTAAAAAGGGGGTCGAGGGAGCGGGGAAGACAGTGAAACCCGCAGTGAAATTAATCCCGCGATCGCAGGAAATTTCATTTTCCACGGAGAATCATCCGCGGACGATTCGAAACAACGCCGGGGTTATGCGTCGGCGACGATGTTGAATAGACTATTGGGCTGCGACTTCCGCGAACGACGATTCTGTTTGAAAAAAAAGCCGTCGGATCCGCACGAAGGCACAGTGTGGCGGCGTTGTTCGTTATCGGTGGTCTGAATATTTCAATCGTTTTTGGTATACCGTTCTATAAAAGACGCTGTAAAACACCGCCCGCGTCGGTCAGTTATTATTGGATCCGCGGCGATAAAGTATCGAGCACGAGCATCGAAGCGGAGTTTACGGCGCTTTTGCAAACATTCCCGCTCGACGGCGGCATAGGTGCACTGTTGGCCAATCGATCCACCGGCGCGGGCTCGTTCACGACTCCGCTCTCTCGGACGCGTTAACGAGCGTCAAGAGCGGTCCGGGATTGTTGGCAAAAAAGGAAAACAAATACATTTTTCACACCGGTGGGTAAAGAGGAACAATAACAGGGTGAAAGAGGGTGAGGGGGGGGGTGTCGGAGAGAAACGGCCGTTTCGAAGGGGGAGGGGAAGAACCGGAGGAAATCGGAGCTCTCGGATATCGTCTTTTTCGACCTCTTTCAACCGATCCCGACCCTCCGAGGTAGCCGGTCGTTCGCCTGCCCCCCTCCTTCCACCCTCGAATTCACTCGAGGAAAAAAGGAATGAGAGGAAGTGAAACACCGCGACGCGTTGCGTCGACGACGCGTATCCCGTGCGACGGGAGCCTCGTGCTTCTCTTGTTTTCCCTTGACCCGTCGCCGGATGGCGATATCGGGCTTCGGATGGCGATAGCGGCGTCTCGTAGGTGTGAATGTAGTCAAATCACATCAGTCTGCCCCCGAGCCCTGGGTTTCGCTTCGCCGTTGCAAGACCCCTTTCTCACATGCATTCTTCACGGACTTCCGGTCCGCCGAATACGTCGCGCATGCACACCGACACCCTTTGTTCGACCTCTCGCGTGGCATCGCGCCTCTTTCCGCGTCTGCTCTCGGGCCTACGACGTTCCGGGATCGTATCGAGATCGATCTGCGACAGCTGTGAACAGGATTATGAGAAAGACTGAGGAAAAGGTATAAAACGGAGACGGAGTATAAAGAACTAGAGGACATAATGAGAGGACGTAATAAGAGGGGTAGAGAAGACTTGTAACGAGGTGGAGAGGGAAGAGGAAGCGAGGTGCCGTCTTCGTCGATGACGTTGGTGTTTCGCGACGCCGGCGAGCTTGGATCATCGACTAGCATAATTAATAGTCGAGCTCGTTGCGGATCAACGTCTTGTTAACGTCGCGGCGCTTGATGGATGCAACTTCCCTCCGGCCGGATATAACGCTCTGCGCTGTTCTCCACGCCAACCGGCGTGTCCCGAAACGCAACATCAATTACACTTCCCATCGCTCGGCCGACGTTGACGTCGTAATTAAAAGTGCGTCGGTGTTTGGCGACTCGCGTGGCTTTCGGGCCGCTACAACGAGCGCACGCGGTGCTGCAGTCATTGTATGTTGATTGATCCTAACCCTTTCACCGTCCCTCACCCCCTCCTCCTTTCGTGACAACAAGAATCATGCGTATTGAATAAAAATTTGATTTGTCGGTACTAGCGTGTGCGACTAATGACGGAAAGACTGAGACGGAAAAGCCAGGAGTGAAGTCTGCGTTGGCGAGAGGGGGAGGGGGTCGCCGGGGGGAGGCACGTAGGTCGGGTGCGAGAAGCCGACGATTGGTCGACGCCGGCCCTCGTCGCACATGTGGGCGTTCGTGTATGCGTGCACGTGAGTACGCGTGCACATGAGGGAGCACCGGCAAAAGGGGGTTACCGGGCTTGAACGGCTACGACGAGGGTTGGAAGTCATTCTGCTCCTTTTTCCCTTTGTTTACCTTGGGCCGATCATTAAAATGGCCGCCGTATCGGCTGCCTCTCATTGGTCGACGGCTCCCTTCTTACGCGCGCAACCCTGCCTCGGATATGGAAGCTCTCATCGTCAGCGGAACCCCATCGCGAGCGCGATGACGGGAAAAGTGGGACGCGGGAAGGAGAGAAAGGGGTGGAGATGGGGAAAGCGGGGGAAGAGAAAAACACTCGGCCCTCGAGCGTCTTGTTGCGGAGCGGGATATTCGTTAACCGTCGATGACTCACGCGACGTTATTGTTCACGATGGTTCCATTCGTCCGTGGTATGCAGATCCCGATGTTAAAGTCGCTGGGAACGAGCGTCGACAGCGGGCCAGGAATGCCTTGCGTTGAAACCGCGGGAATCCGATCGTCGGCCGGAGGGATGAGGAGGTGGGGAGGGAGATGAGCGGGAGGAATCGGGAGCAGGGTCCGACTCCCGAGAGTCGACAATGTGTGCAACCGATGCATTAAAACGTCCGCCGTCCTCGCGTGGCCGAGTGTTCGACTTTGGCTGACGAAGGGGGAGGGGGAGGAAGGGACAGGAATCGGTCCTTTCGGCAGCGAGAATGAAAGCGAGTGGCGGGCGAGGCGGCGGCACGACAGGACGCCGCTTCGAATTCACGGGTCATCGATTTCCAGGCCCTCCCTCGTTTGCGCTCCGGCGGATCGTAGGACGATCTCTCGGACGTCTAGAGAGGCGAGCGAGGCCGCATTCCGTAACGCGGAATAAGCTGGCGCTTTATTTGCTCATTTCCCTGGTCGTGGCGACTCACGGCCACGTTGACGGAGTCGGACGCGGCGGACGGCGAGAGCGGCGAGATGAACTGTCACCGGCCGGTAATACATCGTCGCCTTCCAGCCGCCGGGACGGAGAGGGATGAGAGGGAGAGTATCGGGGAGCGGCGACGCCGACGGCACACGGACGGGTTCACGCAAACACGTGTTACCGACAACAGGTCCGTCGCCGCGCTCGACGCTTGGCAGGTAACCGGGCAAGAGGAGAAGCCGACGACGATTCCCGTTCCGCCGTCACGGCCGACTACAAACGAGCCGTATTCGCCAAATCCAGCTAACTCGAAGCGAACTGAATCGAAGGAATCTGTGTGTCCCCCGCCTCCTCCCAGCCTCCAACACTGCCCCTCGCTCCCTCTGACTCTCCGTCTTTCCCTCACTTTCCCTCTTTCTCGAACTATCCTCTCTAGCTGCACGTATACACGTTTAGTACCCATTTACGAATACCTGCATGTGTACATACATGTATACGGATACACACGTACACATCTCGCTCTTCTCGTCCTCGAAATCTCGCCTACGGTTCCCCGCTGCGAAATTAGTTGCACGGCCGAACAAAAGACCCGCGACACTTGTCTCGGGTTTCGGCGTGTTCGCGCGGATAAGTTGCGCCCGGCAGTTGCAGCAGTTTGACGTATCGGGTTCGCTCCTCCGAGATGTGGGCGAAGCGCGTCACGGTGAAATGCCGTATCGAACTACACGTAGCTGCCTTCTGAGACCGGCTTCTGTCCGACGTCGCGCACCATCGGCGAACGAGCGTGACAAACGCGGCTGCCGATGACGCATCGCCGTGGTCGCCTCGCGGACGATACCGTTTATCCCGAGACGCGACTTCGCGTTATGCCCGTACGCGGCCAAACCTACCGGAAGACGCCGCTTTAATGACCCCGGCGAAGATCTCGTCGTCGCTATTGCATTATTATTGCCGACGGATCATTCGGCCAGACTGGAAATGGAATTGGATTCTCCCCTCCCCCTCGACCTGTTTTACGGTAATGCATGCAAATCGCGACGAAAATCGCGGCATTATATTTGCACGGTTGATGGCTTCCCGTCCCGACCATATAAATAACGGCGCCGCGGTTTCCGAGTTCTATACCGGCCTTTTTCCTCTTTTTTTTTATTCGCCCGTCCTGATAAATCGATTAATCGGGACGGATGCAGAAAAAAGCGCAATTACGAACGCCGAGACGAACCGTTGTTTAAATAAATAGGCGATCGATTATTATCCCGGGAATTGTACTCACTCGTTAATCGATTTATCGCGGGCAACTCGATGTTCGATGCTTTTTGCGGCAATACTTTGGTGTTTAATTGAATGAAGGATCATCGAATAATGGTATAAATATCGATAAGCATGCATGAAATTAAGCGGGGAGTAATTTATGCGATTTATTAGCAAGTAAAATTGATAAGAAGCGGCGGGAATGGGTGTACCGACGGTTAGTTAAAACCGCCTAATTATGTGAAATACATATGACGCAACCGGCCGGAAGTTAATTTCAATTTGGGTAATTTGCGGTAAATGCGTTCACTTGATTTTCATCAGAGCCGCGATTTCCGACAACCGGCGATAGTAGATGATTTCGGGAGTTTGAAACCGTGGCGCGATTTAGCGTGAACGGCGACGTGAATTTTTGTTTCATTTTTACGCGGCAGGACGATTTTTTCTCGCCCGTCGAGTCATACGGCGAACTTCGATCTCGACGACGTCACCCGGTTCTCCTTTCGACCGCGATCCAAGGCTGTCGGGTTTTGAGCTACGCGCGCGACATCGCGGAGGATCATCGCTCTCTCGGTTGGTTCTCTCGCCTTTCGCCTAGACACCGTCACGTCCGATATCTAAATCCACGATTTATGGCGTACTCGGCGATAAGCGTGGCCGGCCGATAAATTAGCGCTAACCACGAACTCTCCGTATCCGTAAACAAATTTCGCCAACACTCGCGTCGATACGTTCCGATGGAGCAAGGTCGCGGGGACCAACGGCGAAATTTATATCGCTTCGCAGCGGCGAGATATGCGGGAGCAAAAAGGATCGGGACACGATAAAGCTGTTTAAACTTCCATGGTAAATCCCGCGCCTCAAAATGCGCTCCCGAACATCGATACACCGCAGCGTTTTTTCGACGGTGATCTACGGCAAGGAAATCGCGTTTTTTTCTTCTTCTTCTTTTCTTTTCTACCGCGCCACCAACCGATAAACCAGACGTGAGTTTGACAATAAATCTAATTAATGCGCACGGGAGAGAAATCGTGTAATTAACAAATCGTTTCCCAAACCACGGTAGGTTTTTCGAAAGTGTGACGTGAAATAAAATTGAGCGACATCTGCGACAAGAGTTTTGAGGAATCGCGATCGTAGAAGACGCGCGGTTTTTCCCAAGCGGAATGCCGAACGTGAAATATGCCGCTACTCATTTCTCGTTCCGGCCTAGACGGACAAAGAGCGGCATTGCCGTAGGTTTTGTTGCGGCGTTTTGCTCGTTGCCAGAGCGAGTCGGTTTCACCGTGGCGCTAGTGTGTAATTTCGGTGCTCGCGGCGTGCCATGAGGCTAATAGCTCGGGCACCAGAAACGGCGAATATCCGTCGAACTGTTTCGGGGCCGATTCTCACGCTGCCGTAAAGGACCGTTCAGTGACTTAGGTACCATAATAAACAATCGCATTTAAGAGCCTGCCGGGCACGAATGGACGCGGCCGAAGGAGCGACGCTCTAATCTTGGATAATGGATAATCGGACTGGAGCAGCCAGCGCTGGCAGGCACGCAGCAGACGCCAAGACAGACGTATATTTTGACGACTGGAAATGGCCGGCTACCCTCGGCCCTCGGGCTGGACCAGCCTCTACCTCCCCCTTCCGCGCACCCCTAACCGCCAGCAGCGCCACTCCCCGCTCGCGGTACGAGATTCCGAAAAGTCCCGTTTCTTGTTTAAATATCGACATTGCCGTCCGACTGCCTCTGTTATTTCCCGAGTTAGGCGCTGTCCTTCCGAGGGTCGACCAGCTGGGGCCAGATTCAAATTACGGTGCAGCGGCCGCGGGGAACCGCGAATTTCGCTCGTCTAGAGACCGGCGGCGATACTCGCATATATACTCGCGCGCGCATACCCAGCGAAATGGTAATGAAACGGCGCTCTCTTTTCCGTGTCACTACCCCACCCAGCCGAGACGTCGCGGCTGACCCTATTACTTACGTGCAATTACGCGGCCACTCGGACACGCACACGCGGCGCGGTGGTAGGTGGGCCGAATTAGCATCGCTTAATAATACACGTCAAATCTGCCAGACCCTCGCTTCCGAGAATCTATCGAGTTACGCGCGGTCCGTCCGGTCCTCCGGATCCGCGTCGCACGGCGAGGTCGCACGCACCAGAGCGGCGTTGTCTTACAGACCCACTGAATCGGTGGGGCTTCTCCCAGTCGACGCGTCGATAGCCGATTGACATCCGCAACGCGCGTTTCTCGCACCTCGGAAGCCAAACCGAACGATGTAATTATCAGGTACGTCTCTGTTGACGTGACGCGAAATTTCGGTATATCGCGTGCTTTTTTCTCCTTTCACCGGTTACAGGAAATTATGGGATTGTGCTAAACGCTGTTACGAAACTCTGGTTAAAATAACTGCGATACTGTAGTCATTTTAATCGCCACTGTAGCAAAAAACTTCGGAAATGTTCGACTATTAAGACCAGCAGTCGCGAATACAATCTTTGGGTTACATTTTCCAAAATTGGTTTCGATATATAGCGCATTTCGAAAAAGAGAGAAATCACCGCTCCAGTGCACCTTTTAAATACCGTCCTATTTATCATTGCTGCGTTCATTTACGGAATGTCGTAACAACCGTGGTAAACCAACTTAAACCAATGTACCCGACTTGGCATTGAACGCGTAGTCCGTCGCGATTGTTCGTCGTATATGCATACTCAGTATTGACGAAGGCAGACGAAAAGTGTATAATGAAACCTGAGGAAGGTGGCGCGCGAGATGGCCGGCGATAGCGTTAATTTCGATGTACAAGATTGATACGAAAGAAGGGCAGTTTGGCGGTGTAATATCGACGCGTAGGCCACCGAGTCGTCCAACTTCTCACGATCGTAATCGAAAGTGTAGCGCCGTCTGGCACGTCGAATAAAGCTACCATTACACGCTTGTTAGCTTTATCAACCGCGGCCGTGGTGTCTTTAAAGTGCTATGTGTATACGCGTAGCCGTGCACCTCGATCGAGGTTGATACGGGCGAGGCCGGCCGCTGCCCGGCGAAAATGAGCCAATTGCTCGTTTTATTGGTCGATCAAAAGTAGCGGTTCGGCCTGATAAGTAGATCATTCAGGCACTTTTCCGTAACGATTTATGGCCGACAATTCACCGCCGTTAAACCGGCATTGCGCGTACGCCGGTTCGTGCACGCTCCCCGCGATATAAAATTATGTTATTATTCGCAAAATTGTGATCTTTGCGGCACTTCGGAACGGATTCCATCGAAAAAGGCAGCCGCTATTCTCCGAAGCGATTTCTCATTCGCGGCGTACGGCCCACCGCCTATTTGTACGCTTCTCTCAGCTGTTATTATTATTATTCGGGCGGTGGCCAAACTTCGGCCAAAGTCATTTCGAAATGACGCCTTTTAGCCGGCTACACGCGCGATCGCCCTTCGAACCGCGCGGCGGAGAAATATGCGCGCCGGTTCGAGAGGTCCGCGAAGATACGATCTACACGCTCGGATCATTTCGGCGAGCGGCGCGAGATTTTTCAAAGTCCCCGCGTCGATTAGGGGGAAGCGGCTCACGGCATGTCCGCCAGGCGGCGGCACCGGCGCTCCGCCTCGCCGTTACCCGGCAGCGAACGACTACAGCGTTGCGCAATCGCAATGCTAATTATGAAATTGCGCAAACGTCGGCGAGTTTGCGCGAGTGACAGCGGCTTATCGTCGCATAAAATATCGCAGTCGTTGGCGTTTTTTTGCGCGAGACGGGATTGATCGGAGCGGCGACTCGACGCGGCTCGTATGATCGAGAGCGGCACAGGAAAGAAGCGTCGCATCAGAGGCCATTCCAGTTATTTGTTATTACGCGCAATTATGGAGCGAGCGAGTGGACGGCCCGTCGGCGGCCATAAATTTGCGCGGCGCGTCGTCGACCCGGCGATCGCGATCACCGCGCTTTAACTACTTAATCGCGGCCGTGTACGCGGCATCGCTGGAAACTCACAAATCCGCCATTCGCTTCTTATCGATGATGTCCCGCGTGGACGGCAATTAAAGATCGGCCGTTCGCCGGCATCACCGTCGCGATCGCCATTTCCATTATTTCCCGTAGCCCCGATCGGATCGGTCAGTTGTGCGCTTTTGTCCGCGGCCTCCCGCGAGGACGAGCGACGCGCGGATTGACGGGCGAGCACGAGCGCGATAACGCTGCATGAAAGATCGACGCGATGTTTGGTTTACGTGCGGTTCCAGCGTGCTCACTTAAACATCTGGATCGTCGTTGCGCAACGGAGCAACGGACTTACGTGACGATTCTATAAAAGTTTCATCGGCCAGATTTCAGCGGTGAACGTCGTCGAAGTAAGTCGGCCAGGGGGAGGAGGCATTTCGCAACGCGGCAACGTGCCGAAGTTCTTCGTTACGACGTGCTGTCTCGCGGCGACTCTCTAAATCACGCGACTGACGGACAGCGGAATTGGCTAATTAGATCGCAACGGAGGAAAGCGCACTGCGACGTCTTTATAATCAAATAATTACATTATTATATTCCAGACGCTGAGACGCTCGATCGCCTTTACGCCGATGTTTAAATTTAGACGGCGTCGACGGCATTTCCGCTGTTCGGAATTCTCAGCCAATCGTTCCTCATTCGAGAACGCCTGACAGATTCGTATAAGACGTGTGTCGTAGAGCGGCGCGACGTAAAGCGTCGAAAAGGAGTAACAAATCGACAGAAACCTACTCGACGACCTTTTGCATGTCTCTAAGATCGGTATCAACGTGGAAAATCGGCTACCGCGAGTCGTCCCGAGCGGGGGCGAAGGCGTCCGAGCGTGCAACGCGGTCGCGGCCGATTCCCGCAATTACGGCCAATCGATCTCGAAATACCTCTCGTCCTACGCCCGTCACTTTAGTCGGTGATTAGCAGCGACTCGCGCGACACTCGATTAATCGCTGGATAACCGTCACCACGACGCAATTTGCCCCACACCGATTTTTCCACAATCGCCTGGGAACAACTGAGAAAGCAGTTTTCCTCCGATTCGAGATTCGTCACAATCGAACGACTAACGGATGACTCACGAGAATCGGTGGCCCGTGAAGCGTTGCTTCCGCGTCCGCAGTTTCATCTCTGCACCCTCATTCCGCAAGTTTTCTGCCGGTCGCGACGAATCCGCCGGTTTTTAGCGTCCGCCGCTGACGGGCGGTACCGTTGGCGGCGTCGCCAACGGGCCGAGGCCGCCGCTTCGCATGAGTCACGCTTTCCAGAGTGGGCGAAAGAACAGCCGCGGGCTCGTTTAATTGCACAACCGTTATTAATTAGCGAGGGAACGACCGATCTCGTGATCGAACCGATTTGCCGACGAATCGTCGAAAATGGCAGAGGGAATTTGATTGTTGATTATGCGAACGATCGTGTACTTGTCGATCGAGGAAGGATTGCGTTTCGCGATGTTTACCCCCCCCCCTCTCCCCACCCTTGCTGGTACATTGCAATCGCGTAATCGATCGCGGCGACCCAACCAACGGAGTTACGTACGACTGGTTGATTATTCGCTCATAGAAAATTCTTCGGGAAGACTAATTGCGGCTAATGATCAACTGGGACTGGCTGGGGTCAAATCTGAGACTGGTCCGCGACTGGTGGCCATTCGAGGGGAAAATGCGGAGGGGGAGGAGAAATTCATTACGCGAGAGTCGCCGGTAAATAACGAGCCGGCGCCAGGTTTAGAAACGGCTATCATTCGATCCGACGATCTTTCGATCCAACGATCATTCGATCTACGACCGATCGGTCAGTAAAGGCATTAACGATATTGTTTTGATACCAAAAGCAGTTTTAAGAGAGGAAGTGAGTTCGTGAGGGACTGGTGTCCTATTTAGTCCGATTAAACGGCGACAATGCATAATCGAAAGCGACGGACAAAAAGAGCAAAAGTTAGTAGAAAAAGTGGGGGCGAGCAGTTGCCGGTCGCCGATTGTCGGAGTCGTGACTACAATGCGGTCCGCGTGGCACGGGAGAGGCGGCTAGGAGGATTCAGCCAGTTCCTGGTAACTTTCTCCTGCGCTGGCGAAACTCGGCTAACATCGGACCGCGCGATCTCCGACTACGGGGAGCGAGAACTCGTTCGGGAATGCGACGCCGCGCGAAAAATCACTACCGATTTTGTTAAGTATGAACACTGTGACCGAACAGCGAGGAAAAACTGCATCGTAAAAATTACCGTATTCTTCGGCCTCGACAAAGCGTCCACATTTCGTGAATGAATACCTGCATCCTACACCTGGCGAATAATTGCGGAAACGCTTTCCATTTTTCGCATTATTTTCGAAAACGACCTTTTAACACGGAGAATAACCATCGTAAAATTCCCAAATAACGTGTCGATTGATCTCTGACATTTTTTTATACTTCGATTAAGAAAGTTTTTTATATTTCGGGTATGTTCAACAGTGTCCAATAATTATGTTATTACAAGTCCAAACCGGATTAATGTGTTCCCATATTGGTTGTTCCCTGTCGGAAAAGGTCACCGAGAATCACGCCGAGAATCGTCAGCTTGACAACCTTGGTATCCCACTTTATTGTTTCAAGTTGATCGAGAGCGCAGAAGCAATATTTTCCCAGACGCGTTATCCACATGGTGATATTTTCCCGATTCGGTCCGAGATCGATCGTCCGCATTGTCCGGAGACGCCGAACAATCGGCGGCATCGAGATCAACGTTGTTTATCGAGGCCTCCCTCGCGCGTCGGGAGATCCATCACGGCGCTTCAGGTGACGCCAAAAACGTCGTATTTACGTTCCCCGCCAGCAGCTGTACAAGTATCCGGAATTTCCGAACGGCGGATACGCGACGCCTCGGTATCATTCCGGTGAGTCATTCCTCGTCAACGTTGGCGACGACAATGCAGTTCTACTTTTCACTCCTCTCTCTCTCTCTCTCTTTCTCTTCTTTTCTCTCTTCTTCTCTCTTTCGCTTCTTCGCTCAGCGGCAATTCGTTGCGCAAATGCCTCGTTGTAGGAGCAGCGACGATTCGCAAGAGCGAATCTGGTCTCGGTGCAGATGTCGTGCGCACGCCCGCGACCATTCACTTCGAACAAGGCGCAGAGGGAGACAGAGACGATAAGCGAAAGAGAAAGAGACACGGAGAAAGAGCTCGAAAGTTTTTGTTGTTCGCGATGAATCGGCTGTTAACATCGCGTGTCACTTGCGATTACGAAGCGGACGTAATCCTGTCAGGAGGGGAGGGGGGAGCCAACGGCGCACCACCCCCATCCTCCGTTCGGTATCGGCGACGTTACGCCGCAACTTCCGATTGTCGAAGAGATTCACGAGAAAAGCCGCGGGTTTTTCGAATGTTGAAATGGCGTCTCGGCATCTCGCCGCGCCATCTCCAATTAGCACGCGCGTACCTGCATGCGAGGGCATAAATAGCGCTTAATGCGATATTCCGTGCGATAAATCATTCCACGTCGTTTTCATATATTACGATTAGATTGAGAATTGTCTTTGTATGAGCGTAATTAAAGATGATTATCTGGCACGGCAGTCGCGAGAGCTCATTGTGCGAAAATTATTGTAATTCGTTTAATTTATATTCCGCCTTGGCGTGCGAGCGGCTGACTTTCGATAATTCACGGCACGCTTCTAGAAACGCCGCGGCTCGCCGTTATCGCCGGGAAATATCGCCTTTATTTATTCGCTACCAGAAACATACCGATTGAGTCTTCAATGATGAAATCCGCGATTGTTCGCCGCTGCCTCGGGATTCGGACGAATGAACGGTACACGCCGATAAATCAATGCTCGCATTAATTAGCGCGATGTGTAGCGAACCGGTCGACCGTTCTCTTTGTCCGACAACGGAATCGGTTGTTCCACAGGGATCGGGGGGGAGGAATCGGCAGGGGGGGTGCAAAGAATCGTGGCGACGAAGACGTTTGCCGCGGTGATCGGACGGATAGTCGAGCAAATAGGGCCGAAAAGCGTGGCCAATCTCGCCCACGCCGTTGATCATTAACGTACGATTCGCAACAGCGTCTGGAAACTAGTTGGCCGAGGAATGTAGGACAGCGTCCGTGCGGCTTTAAATCACGGCATTATCGATATCGTCGCGGGGGGAGCGGCCACGAATCTGCATGGGAGACAAAGGCACGGGATCCGCGCCGCGCGCTCCGGTCGAGCGGCTAATTAAGGTTAAGTCCTGAGGCGTGCATGCAAGCGCGGATGGGTGAGCATCCGTGAGCGCACCGCCGTGTTGGTGACTTCTATTAAGAGAAGTTCCTCCGCATCCGGTCTCGGTAGAACCGACTTGAAATTCGCGGGAGGTCGCCGATTTTTCTTCCGCGAGATCGGCAGATCGTTTCCAAACCGAGAAAATATTGCTCGAATGGAATAATCAGTTTCGTTTGTAATTTTGTTACGCCGAGTAGCTGCAAGAGAATTGTCTCTCCAGCCGATTGACTCTTCGGCAACCGATCGGATTCTTTCCCGAACAAGGGGATTACTCCCGGCGCAAGCGAATCCTTCGAAAAGGTGAAGCACGACTTTGGAATTGACTCGGGAATGAACTCTCGCATACGTCGCCGCTGTCAGCCGTTCGAAGCGACAATTTATCTCGAGAGGTCCGTAACAAACGAGCGGATCCCGGCGAGGCCTTTGTGACAATCGGGGACATTACCATTCGATGGCGATGAAAATAAACAAAAAGCAACAATACCCGGACATTGTCACCGGCCGCGCGGCATATTCGGCCGCGGCCCCGCTGCCGGTTCCTCGGGGCGAACGCCACTTTGGTGACGCTCGGGTAAAGAGGATTATTAGGCGAGCGTGATGAATGGGCCACGACCGGACCCCGCGGGGATTATACCGCTCTCCTCCCGCGGTGAAACATCGGGGAATGATTCCTGCGTGCATTCCACCGATCTCGGCAGCGTGCGTAGACGCGGCAATAATGGAATACCATTTGCCATTGTGTCCGCGGGCCCGACGTGAGTCCGGACACAATATGGGTCCCGAGTCCGATTCGGCTCTCGCCGTCCGGTGTGTGTGTGTGAGCGATGCCTAACACGTGTCTAAAAACTTATTTAAGATCGAGTATCGACTCGACTCTGATACTTTGTGTCTGAGTCTGACACCCAACGAGTATTTAAAAAGCTTCTCATGACCGACTGCCAATATGGGATCCAACGTGGGCCCAAACTGGCCCCAAGATCCTAGCGTTTCTCCATGGAAAGACTAAGTACAAAGTCGGAAATGGAACGATGAGGAAATACGGCCGCGTTTTTGCTACTCGCGTCGTGGCAGAATGCGTCGGAATGATGATTGATCGCCCGATACGTCGCATCGAATAAAGATTCTCCCAGTTGATGTGGGAATCGGGAAGATGATTTATTACGCCCGTGGACTTTCCCCGCCGCGGTGGCCGTGTTTACAGACGATTATGCGCGTGTTCGAGCGAGTCTTAACCGAATCCGTCGATCGATGAAATCGAAGGGTCGCCTCACCTTTTGACGGTGGGTAACCGCGTATGCGCGTTGGCTCGGCTCCCTCGTATGCAGATCACCGAAATGATCGTCCCCAGGGTCTTGCTTATCGAGGACTACATCTCCGAAGCGAGATTCATTTCAAAACGCGTAGCTTCTCGAGGGTGGATCGAGTAACGGTGGGAATGTACCATAACGGACAAGGCTCGCGATCGAGACAGTGCTGGAAAGGGGCCATTGTCTCGGCGCCTTTGGGTCGTCGCTGCGTCAAACGCGGAAATGTAACCCGCGCGATAAAACTGACTGACGAGTGGAAGACTCCCCGATGGCTCAAGCGATCGACACGCGGAATCGCGGGCGATCGCGCGGGGTAGCGTGATTCGCGAGGGAAGTGGCGAGCATTGTCGGGGGATGAATCAGAGGGAATCGTTCGTGAAAAGGGCAAGCTGCTGGCTGGGGATGGGGAGTGGGGCGGGAGGGGGACGGAGCGGAAATCGAATTCGTCTTCTCGAGTGCCATTGTGCGGATGCGGGGCGTCTTGATGGGCGCGAAGATTGGCTAATGGCTAATGGATTCGCCGATCTCCTCCGAGGGCGTGGGCTCGAAAACTACGAGTGTATCTGCGGCCGAACGCAGGTGCCTGTCCAGATAGCCATTCTTCGATCGGTCCCGCGCGTACACGAGCAAAAGAAACGGAAGGGACTGGCGTGCAAGGTCGAGGAGATACGATCCGGGGGTAGGAGGGGGATGCTCTCCCCGCTATTTTATACCCGGCGTGAAGTTCGCGCGATAAAAGTCGCCGTGAACGGGCTCGAAATATTAAACCGAGTCGGACGAGGGAATTGCGAGATTCGTCGCCTGGCCGACGTTTCGTGTTACGCGAATCGAGGATGAGCAACCGAGAACCGTTTCCAGCCGGCGGATCGATAGTCGGCATATCGCGAGCCTTTTCGAAATGGAGCGTCGTAAATAAGAATTTTCGCCGACGACGTCGATAAAGTCGCGACGCGCGATTATCGGGCCATTAGGCTCCCTCCTCGTAAATCATTGTCCCCTAAACGCGATGCTCCGGGCAAACATCGCAGTTCTTTTGACAAAGACTCGGCGGTTCGATCCGTGACGACTGGCTGGATTTCGTGGTATGCGGTTCGAATTCGATGCGAACCAGTTCGGACTCGTTTCGCATCTGTCACAAACGGTACCCAAAAGAAATAAGACAGTTTCTCAATATTTTTTTCACTTCATACTTCTGCACTTCATGTTAGAACATAATTGTAAGTAGAT
>JABFPT010000127.1:39157-52856 GCA_022817245.1 Nixonia krombeini | reverse complement strand
CGTAGCATTGCACTTTAATCGACTGGTAAGTATGCACGAAAAGAAAAGTACATGCCAAAAATGTTGTTTCTTTTTTCCTTTTCTCCTCTTTTCCTTTTTTAAGTACCTACATTATAGATTCATTCTCGTGAATACTTCCAGTATAGTCCGAACCCAAAGCTGACAATAAAGTAATAGTATACACGAGAACGAACGGCCAACCTTGTTTGTGACGTTTGTCATTTATTACTATTGGCACTCTTCAAACAAATGCATTCCTTTGATATATTTCTTTATTTTGCTACTTTCTTTCGTGTGTAATGTATTCTTTGTCGAACGGCATGTCTCGCACAATCTGATTGAGATAACATGATACGATTTTAAAATAGAAATTCAAACGAATAATAGTTTAAGTATGGGGGGAAATGAAATTAAAATGTAGGAGGCGAAAGAGGGAAACAGTGATACGCTTTATTGGTTAATACCCCGAATAAATTGAAACCTGAAATTGAAATGCGATTCAATTTAAATTCGATTTCTTGCCGCAGATGCGCGTGTGTCGACAAATTGTGAAATAATTTTTTTACGTACGCCAGGCTCAGATGTATGAACTGTCCGTCAGTTCATGATGAACCATACAATTATTAGAGCAATGTCGTCAATTACTTTACCAATGTAAACGGTGCCTCGTAGAATTTGCCAAGTAATGTGTGTGATTATACACGCTCGAGGGATGATAGGACGGTGGCGAGGAAGTGGCGGAGTGTGGGGAAATTTGGGTGGAAGGAGTGGAGAAGGGGAAGCGGAGGGTGGGTAGACGAAGGGTTGAAGGGAATGACAATGGACCGAGGGTGAATAATGCAGTCTCGGCGACTCAATCCTTACAAACGATATTAAGCGATCAACAAGTACTGTCCGTGCATTCATTGTCGTTTCAATGTTTTTTCTTCATTTGTTGTTGCCACGATCGGCACGAGAAAACGCGCGACCGTCGCCACGTTACGACCCCGCCTTGCTCCGAGATTTATCATGAAAGTTTGCCGTTCCGACGAATGCTATAAGAATCTCTTTTCCACACTATCGCCGTTAATTACCAACTTTGCCGTAACACCATCGTTCATCAACTGGACGGAATAGGAGTAAGCGAGCGCGGAGTAGGGACAAAGAGAGAGAGAGAGAGAGAGAGAGAGAGAGAGAGAGAGAGAGAGGGGCACAAGAAACGAGAATCGTCGATTTACTTTGCGATCGTGTGAGTTGCTTTCCACCGGTTGTCGATATTCCGGAATAATCTCTTTCCTCACTAAAGTACATCACATTTCGTTTGCGGCTGCTTTACATGTATTCCATGATAATGATCACAAAAAAGTGTTGTATGCGCGTTACAGCGGAGATAAAATATTTAACACTGTTTTTAAGCTGCTTAAGTTTTAAAAATACGATTCCATTTTTCCATTCTTCTTCCTCCTCCTCCTCCTCTTCTCCTTTTTTCCACCTGTCATTCCGTTTATTCTTTACTCGAATCACTTTTACAGCCGACAATTCACACTCTGAAAGTATATTTGATTATTGCAACTGTTGAACATACGCAACTTCGCATAGACGAGATAGTTACTTCGTGCTCGTTCGTCCATCACGGAGAAACCCGGAAATGTTCGGACTCACTCCAGATGCGAAACCAGACACACTACAGCAATAACTCTCAAGAGCTTTGGGTATTTAATAGTTTGGGTATTCCTCTGTTCGCTAGGAGAGTAGAATCGTACTACTCTACCTTACTGTACATTACTCTACAGTGCACCGTGCTCACGTCCCTGCGCCTTGACGAGGTGAGACAGCAGTCCTTTCCTTCATATACTTCAATCGCCTAAGAATATTCCACCAGTTTGGATTGCTTTTACACACTGACTGAATATATGCATTAAAATGTTTATGTAAGTTTCGTTCGTGATGTAAAAGAGAAATAATAAGAATGGAACGTAGTTTTACATGTTTTAACGTGCGCGCAAAAAATTCTCAAAATGTAACCACTGAAAAGTGTAATTTTGCATTCATCTACAGTTGTCTATTTATTTAGAGCAAAAAGTGCTTGCATCAGTACAGTAACACAGGTTCTGTTTGTTGCTTATTTTCAAACATTATTGGCGTGTCAAAAATTGGGTTAATTTCACACCGTCCGTAGGCAAAGTTATGACAGTCCATCGTAATAGTAATCGGGGCGCGAGGAATAATAGAAGGGAGGAGGAGCGGAGATAATCGGAAAAGGAGAGGGAGGAGAGGAGACCAATACGCGCGGTGGAAAAACGTGCTTGGACTCTCCCTGGGTTGGATAAGTCTACTAAGGCCAATGGCACGGCGCGTATCCCGCACCGCGAGCACATGTGTAGGTGCATGCAACTTCGAACAACTACCGTCCCCTTCTCTCTTTCTCTTTCTGTGTGTATGTCCGGGGGGGGGCGCAAACTCGCACATGCACACACACTAAGCTATTCGACAGAACCCTTACATGACCGCCCTAGGGATTTCGGGCCGCGGATATACGCATGCAGTCATTTGCGGGAACGACTCTCCACGCAAAGTCGGACTGAATAATGCAAGCATATTTAAATAAGTAACATCGCCGCGACGAAATCGACGAGAAAATGGAGATCCGTCTCGTTCCACGAATGCTTGCCCGAGGAATCGTGTCATTTCTCCCTCTGTCCCCTCCTCCTGCCTCTAAATAACATTTGACGAACGAAAATTACATTTTTTTCCCCTTCACTGCTCATCAAACATTATTTTTCAAGATACATACAAGATCTCTCATCTGTTATTACTCTGGCTAGTATTTTTCGTCAAATCGTTATTGTATTTTAGACATTAATTTCAACAGTTTTAGCTGTTTCCTTTTGCACGTAACGATCGAACGTCTCGATGCAACATCCATTAACGCTAAAAATTGGTTTTGCTAATAATATGATAATTGCATTACTTTAATACTAGAAGTGCCAACAATTACAATATAAGATCTGTTTCCACCGAAACCAGTCAAGTGAAAATGACTGCTCGTTACAAAAAACACTTTATAATATGTATTTTATAAAATATTTTCTTTGTACAATTAATCTCTTATAATTTTATGTAGTATATTTTAAAACAAATAATTGTAACTGGTGCATTAGTGTTAATTATTATTCGTTCGTTTCCTTCTTTTGAAATAAAATTATATAAGTTTATCGCTTGCAATGTCTTTACATCTTTACTTGTCTCGTGCAAAATATTCGAATTGTTTGCATCAAAAATTATTATTCCAGAGCCGAGTGGAACGAAAGAAACGGATGATAGCGCTAAAATATGGCTCTTCGTACCGTTCACGACACAGTCAAACAAGAATGAAGTGCACTTTCTGCTTCTTTTCTCGTACACGCTCAGCGGCGGCATTACGGCTGTTTTCTCCCCGAGCGCACACGGCCGGTCCAGCAAAAAATATTTGCTCGCGAAAAGGTCAGCTCGGATCACAGGAAAAGTATTTCTTCTTCTTTTTCTGCTCTTTATTTTCCTTCTACCTCTCTTCCTCACTCTCTTTTTTCTTGCAGTCATCAAAAATACCGGACGTCAAATTATTCACTTTTCGGCAGCAGTTGCCGCAATCTAACCTTGTGAAAGGTACCCCGTTTTTAGAAAATCAAACAAATAATCAGAGTTCTGAGCAGTTTTGTAATAGCTCTGGAGTTTTCGACAGATTTTCGAAAGAGTGCTCGTGAATTTTATAAAATACAGGAGACCAAAGATGAAAGATTGGAACGGTTTGTTACAAAGAAGGGCACTTTCAGTCAGAAGTATACACTTTTTTTTAAACTTCTTAACCACTCTATAACTTTTTTCCATTTAGGCATTTCAATGTAAATGATACACCATCTTATTTCGTACATTGAGACCTATCCAACGATCTAACACACGGCGAAGTAGACCCAAAATATGAACTTTAATTACAGTTAATATACAACTAATTACGGTTTTATCCCCATCAATTTTTTTCTTTTTCCTCAATATCTCCTCTCCTAATGGCGGCAGGGACCAACATGAGGGGTAATTCTTGACGTACTCGTCGAGATCTATCCAATGGTGTATAACTCAAAGCTGAAAGCCGAAGTTGATTTTTCGATATTTTTCCAAGGGGTACCCCTTGGTTTTTTTTTACTCTTCAATTTTTCTCGAAAAATTAACTTCGGAGTATAGCTATGTATCACATACCAACGGATAGATCTCGCGACGGACATCAAGTATCACCCCCCATATTGGCACTTCCAATCATTAGGGGCAGAGATATTTGATGTTAAAGTTACAAATTTTGTGGTGGGACGTGATCTACCGAGATTCACAGTTTCCACGCCATAACTTTTCTCCATTTAGGCATTTCAATGTAAATGATGCACCATCTTATTTCGTACATTGAGACCTATCCAACGATCTAACACATGGCGAAGTAGACCCAAAATATGGACTTTAATTACAGTTAATATACAACTAGTTACGGTTTTATCCCCATCAATTTTTTTCTTTTTCCTCAATATCTCCTCTCCTAACGGCGGCAGGGACCAACATGAGGGGTAATTCTTGACGTACTCGTCGAGATCTATCCAATGGTGTATAACTCAATGCTGAAAGCCGAAGTTGATTTTTCGATATTTTTCCAAGGGGTACCCCTTGGTTTTTTTTTTACTTTTCAATTTTTCTCGAAAAATCAACTTCGGATCTCAACTTTCATTTGCACACCAACGGATAGATCTCGTGAAGGACATTAAGAATCATCTCCTATGTTGACTCCCTCCGCCATTAGGAGCAGAGATATTCGGGAAAGAAGACATTATGCGGTGGAGGCGTGATCCGGGTTTCAAATTTTTTTCGATATCAGTTAAACTTACAAACTTACGTCGAAATGTATAGTCCCAATTTTTCAAATTTGGTACTTCTTATTTTGAAAAATTCCCGAGGATTCATTCTGAAATCCATTGAGAATTTTAAAACTATTGCAAATATATTTAGAACATTTTACAGGAATTTACTTTTCTCGAAAAATGGTGCTGTGTGAAGTTGTTAGCCCGAAATGTTTTCTTGATTTCTTAGCAAAATATGCTCACCACTTCGATCCTCGTTTCGCGTGAAGCTTCCACGGAGTACACCATTCCTCAGCAGTTGAAATGAATACTGACGAGCGAGATAGAGTTCACTGTGGTTTCTTGCAAAGGAGGATTTGGAAGAAACAACCCAGCGAAAAACAAGGTTAATGTTGTTCATCGCATTCTCGTCTTCCATTGCAAATGCTACATTTTATACTTTCGCAGAGTCCATCACATTTACTACGGTATACATGTACGTATGTCGTACGACTATCTGTTATATATGGTTCATACCTTTTTAACTAATGAGCATTTACTTGAACATACTTCAGCTGTGCCCACATTGGCATTGGGTCAGAAAGACGCCAATTGCAAAAATTATAGTGTGCTTTTTTCCTGTAATAGTTGGAAATAATACGCTTTCAGAATTGAGATGAAAATGAAAAATGTGACGCAACATTGTTTGCAATGTTCCAGCGTTCCAACGTTTGAACGTGCAATCCTCCGCACTGTTTCTCCCCGCTTTTCGTCCTCTACGGCTCTCCTTCTCGCGCAACGGCAAGATCGTGGAATATGACCGAAAGTTAACGCTAATGGTCCTAATACCGGTGGCTTTATTGTACGGCGAATGCGATGGAGGAAGCGAGCGTGGAACGAGAACGCCGCGGCGCGGAATTACAATATAACGATGTAGCCCAGACGAGAGATGAACTTAGGAAAAGGTGTGGAGCAAAGAGCGGAATGGAATCAGCCGAGGAATGGAGATGCCGTAGCCTTATTGCGCCGCTTTTTTGATCTCCGGAAAAAACTCTTATTAAGCTTACGTTCACCGAGCGAAATCGGGCTGGTGGCAATTCATGGGGCCATTAAAAGCGCGCATTAACGTATCGCCGTCTCCGCCTCCGCCTACGCTTCCGCCCCCCCACCCTAACTGTCTTTAGTCGGCTTCGCCTCCTTCGCCACCCCTACCGCCAAATCAGATTTCGGACAAGCCGTTTGATGCCACGTTTCTCAAATGAGAGGGGGGGGGTGGAATGGGATGTTCGGTCATTAAAGGAACTGCCGTGCGATGTAGTACGTGCTGTGTGATGAGCGAGACATGCTCGAAGATGCACGCTAACGCCACCCGCATGCTTTTCACCGGACGACCTTGACAAAGTTTTTGAATGAAAGTTTTCGCTTCGATCGGAACCGGTTCGATACGACGAGCCAACGAATACCGAGCGCGCAGTATTTTCGCTCCGACTCGGAGCGCCAGATGAAAGATTTACGGCGCCACCTCTAGTTTCCAAAGAAATTAACTGAAATGAAATTCCAATCATATTTATACACATTAGATGTAGCGACTCTTTTTTACAGCTATCTCATATCAAGACTGTGTATTCGAACGTATATTGTAGAACGTTTTTTTTACGAATTGTTTAGCCCATTAATGTTATTTGAAACGAGTTTCTCTCGTGATGAATTACATTGGGTTGGCGACTAAGTAATTGCGGATTTTAAATAAGACGGAAAATTCAAAATTGTTACCTGAAAGTATAACTTTATTAAATTATCTATCGTCCGTTTTTGTCGATGACCTTTCACCATCTTTCAGGCAGTGTCACAATTCATAAATAAAGGAAAAAAGGAGGAAGAAGGAAGGAAATGAGAAAGCCTCGGAGCAGGCAACGTTGTAAGCTGATAATACGCCGCGTAATTCAATCGGCGGAACATTTAAAAATCCGCCGCAGCCGGTTCCGAGGGTGGCCGAGGAGGAGAGGGCGGCGGATTATTGTTAACGGCGAGCGTACGGACCTTCGTTTAAACTTTCAACGATTGTTTAACTCGTTAAAAGTCCATTAAAGCCTCAAACTCGCGAGTCCACGAGAAATTGCCTGCTCGCCGTCTCTCTTCTTTTCGAAGCGCGCGATAACCGTGCTTAATCCAAAGTTTCCACAAAACCATTGCGTTCGTTACTCAAATTGCAGTTTCAAAAGGCCGTTTTTCCACTTAAAATTGTCGGCTCGGGATACGAACGTAGTTTAAGACATCGGCTCCGCGAATATTCTCGTACTTCTCGGATGTTTACGAGTTTGCCGGAAATGTATGATAATCAAATGTGACGCTCAGTATCGCCGTGTCGAAATTTGGTTGAGACTTTCTCCCGTATTGGAGCATACATTACATTTCTTCTGAAGATGGATGACTGGAGTTGCGCAATTGTCCAGCCTCTCATTTTCCCTTACGAACCAACTTCCCTCTACCAACCAACTTTTGGCATTTTTGCGACGATGAATGGCACAGCAGTATTTTCCCATCGGGCTAATACGCGAAATATGCTCCCCTTGCTCCACTTGCAATTTCGTACTATGAAAATTGCTTGTTATTACAAGTCTGCAATCAGGAGCAGACCGACATCCCATTTTTCAGAATTCTCTCTGTATAATGGCCATTAACGCTGCATACTGAGTATGATTGTATTAACTTTGTATACTGAATATAATTGTGTCTGTTGTGAACTAACTTAGATAACGACCTGATAAATCACTGTAATTATTTGTAAAAGTATTTAATTTTCCATGGAACACATTTCATTGTGTCATGCGTCTTGATCCGATCGGTGACCGATAGACGGGATAAATCACAAAGATAACGTTCTACACCGACTTTTGTGTATCTTAAGTGAAATGGGAACTGTGAGATGCGATTTCCCCGTAAACCTGACTTTTTCTTTACAATAACACTCACATATGAAATTTGATTGTTTTGCCATCATTTCCTCCTTTCTAATTTGTACACAGAATATGTACATTCGTGACGCGTACATATTGCATACGGGCGTACAGCCGTGCAGGAATCACAAACATAAGATAGAGCGACGCGTGCTCTCTGGAACAATAAAAGTAGTGAATGGCGACTCGTATGTTGCAGGAAAGGAAAGAGCGGCTCGCAGGAGACTGCCGCTCCCGTAGGATAGGAAGTAGCGCGGATCAAGCTTCTCCGGGAGGATGGCCGCGGCGCGTCACTTCCCGTGGCGGCTCCCGCTTGCTCTTCTCCTGCTCAAGCTTCTACTTCCGCTGCCACGGATACGGTGCTCGGCACCAGCCGACATCGTCAACCAGTTCTATGATCCGGATGTTGAGAAGATGAATCACCTTGCCGTCGACAAGAATACCGGCAGGGTCTACGTCGGCGCCGTTAACAAACTATACCAGCTGTCACCGGACCTGCAGCTCGCCGTCGAGGTGGTCACTGGTCCGAAGGGAGACTCGGTCGACTGCTCCTACCTCGAGTGTCCCAAAGAGAAGACAAAGCTCCTCGACAACGTGAACAAGGCCTTGGTCATCGACTATTCCAACACTCGGCTTATTTCCTGCGGCAGTCTATTCCAGGTGAGTCTCTTTATCTTTTCCTTCTTCTGTATCTGCTCCTCTTTCTCTTCATCCCCCTTCTCCCCCTCCTTCTGCCCCTGACCTCCTCGTCTTAGTTTTCCTCCCTTATCTCAGTACCATGTTACTGTTATTCAGTTACATACGTCAGTCAACGCGTTCTTCGTTGTCATTTTGGCCATTTCAACGGTAACGCCGTACCTGATCTGTATGTTCGCATTTTCTCCACTAAATTGTTTCCCGAAAAGGAAATGAGGGGAAAAGAAAAAAAGAAGGAAAAGTAGTAGCTTATTCGAATATATTAAACGCCAATATTAAACGTTGCAGGGCATGTGCGACGTTCGGAATCTCCACGATATCTCTCACATTGTGCAGAACGTGACAGAGCCGGTTGTGGCGAATAATGTGACGGCGTCGACCGTAGCGTTTATCGCTCCGGGGCCACCGAATCCGCCAGTGTCGCAGGTGATGTACGTAGGTGTGACCTTCACCGGGAATTCACCCTACCGATCGGAAGTGCCCGCCGTGAGCTCCCGCTCCCTCGAGAGCAGCAAGATGCTGAGCATTGCCGAGTCGGCGGTTACCACCGGCACGCGGATGTACGTAAACTCGCTGTCACGCGAGCGCTATCCGATCAACTACATCTACGGCTTCAGCAGCGACAGCTTCAGCTATTTCCTCACCACCCAGATGAAGAGCACCACCACCAGCACGTACATCTCCAAACTTATACGCGTGTGGCACGAGGATCAGCACAACTACTCCTACACCGAGATACCGATTGACTGTACCAATGAGGACAAATCGTACAACCTGGTGCAGGCCGCATACGTCGGAAAGGCTGGTTCAGTCCTCGCCAACGATCTCGGTATCACCGCTCAAGACGATGTTCTTTTCGCCGTTTTCTCTGAGAGCGACGGGCCAAACAGCAGCAAACCCAAGACCAAGCCCTTTTCGCACTCTGCCCTCTGTGTCTATTCTCTCAAGGCCATCAGGCGGAAGTTCATGTGGAATATACAAAAGTGTTTCAGCGGTGATGGCGAGCGCGGCCTAGACTTCATCTCGCCCAGTCACAAATGCGTCTCAACGGTGAGTATCCATCAAGCGATTTTTTTCTTCCTCCACTTCATTCATTCATTCATTCATTCACTCATTCATTTTTGTTTTCCTTTAATCTGTCTTGCTTGCTTTTCGCCTTCTTTTACATCGACTGCGCGACGCATACCGTCCTCATTACTTTTGTCGACGCGGTCCCGCGTGCGTTGTTGCTGCTCGCGTTACCATTCTTCTGTTATCTCAATTGCTGTTATTTCCTTCGCCTCTTTCATTCAACATTCTGTTGCTTGCAATAACGTGTTTATTTTGTTGCCAGAATTGATACGGTCGTAAAAAATCTTGTCTCACTTTTTCTTTCCGTTTAAACTCATTTTATCACTTTACGGAAAAAGTGCCGTCGATTGTGCTATGTATAGCAATTAAAACACGCACATATGTTTGCCCCGGAAAGGTTGCTCATCGGCGACAAACGGTCAGACGTGAAGTGGCATCTTCGCAAGGCCACCACAAATGACTTAAGTTACGTGTTGCAACATTCACGATCGGGAAAGTACAGCGACTATCAATACCGATCCTTATAGTCGTGTTTCTCAACATTTAACAGTCCTACATTTCATTGCAAATATACCTATATTTTGCAATTAATCATATTTTATGGCTTTTAAAAAAGCTTTTCCAACCTTAATATTTATTTATTATAAAGCGATTTTGTACCAACGGGTCTACTACGATTAACGACATTTTTACTGGTATTAATGTTGCTAATGGATATTACGTTGTTCTTGTCTGGCGGGCGTATGTACAATTCTAAGAATAATCCCTGATGAGCGACCACTGATAATCACATAATGAGCGATCGATACGATCGATGACACCGCCCGCATGTCTTGAAATTTATGGGACCGTCGAGAGTCGAGGTAGTCGATGGACGCCTAATGGTACGACGTCGTCACGCGTTATACACCAAAAACTGTCCGGTTCTTGCCCCTCCCCCCCTACATACACATACACACATGCATCTACACTTTCGTTATCGATCAGTCAGTCAACGAGTGTCAGTGAGAAAACGTTGGTGACTCGGAAGATGAGGTTAGTGAACAATGGCAGTGCACGTCTTAGTAGATACTCGGAGTTGTGCTCGACGGACACTGACGCATCATTTCCTTTTTCCAAATAATAATCGACATACTTTATCCGTTGGTGAACAGACGTGACTGCGGACAAGAGTGGTAGTAGGAACGTTTATTGAATCGCTGATTATTTTATTAACAAACCTTGGCTGTGGGTTGGCGATAAGCCGCTCTGCGATCATTTGTCGTCTAACTGAAAAATAGGACGAAGGGAAACTATTAAGACAAATGACAGGGTTACTCAATCTCCCGATTTGGATCTTTGTAACATACGAATATAATTCTGATACTTGGTCGCGCTGCTTGATTTCATTTTCCAGACGAAGTTGTCGCAGTTGGCATTCTTGTTGCTGCATGATCGGTTTCCGTATCCTCACCTCTGTGACAGATCGTCTCGCCTCAGCTGCAACCTGTGTTTTCACGTAACAGGTGGAATATCAAGCTTATGTTCTCGTTAGATGGAAATCGGGCGAAGCATGGGTGGCGAACGTAATGATTGGAAAATGGAGTGTGGAACACGGAGGAACGCGTCTTGAGTATAGTAGGCCTCGGGTGTACGTCGGACGGATATACAAAAACGTCTCCGACGGACACAGAAAAAGCAGGAACTTGTCGCCGTTCATAAGGAATTCCGTAACTGCAATTAACAACCGTTCGCAGAGCTCGTTTTAGAAAAAAAAATACTCGGAAAGTAGGCGCTTTCACGCTATGTACGTCTCGAGGGCGAGCTTCTTAATGGAACAATTATAACTTATTACGATTATATAAATTACTCGTGTTTCACATAAAGACGTTTCGAGCGAAGATACCGTAATTAAAAATTAATGTTTAAATTGTCATGTCATGTGTACATCAAATACGTTAAAATAACATTTATATTGTCAACAAATTTCTATCTGAAAACAGTATAGCGAGTATTTTATTTCTCGAACTAATATTACCTTACGTTCACTGCTGTGGCTAATTCTATCCATAATGTTATTTATTCATTTCATTTGCACATTTCTCATCATTCATTTTCATTTCGCGCGCGCTTCCTTACTTACGATGTATCTGATGCAAGCGAATGTAATACCAGAATGTTGCAAGGGCGAGGTATCCGAAGGGGCGGCAAGAGGTATTACTTACGAAGTGCGGACATCGAAGACGCATAATTCCACGATTTTGACACAGCCTGCATATTTCGAGACGAGTATTGTGCAGTAGCTTAGTTCCGAGTCGCTGGTTTTTTAACCATCCTTTTATTATCCCTTTCGTTCGACCGAAAACTGCGAATTCATCTATTCTGTATTCCTTTTTTTATGCCCGCTGTACAAAAGATCTCTTTACATACGTGGGGCAGAAAAAAGTGAAAAGGACAGAAGGAACGTGTCATGGAAAGAAGCGAGAGGGAGGAGGGCACGATAAGGGAGTCGACGAAAGATAAGGATTGTTTGTTTGGTCTGGCCGTCGTATCATTTCTACCGCGGCCTCTTTTTTTTCTGTTCTTGGCGGCACCATCACCATGCAGCCGCCGCCGCCGGTCTATACACTTTCGTGTAGTCGCTAGCTCAGTCATAGCTCTATCCTTTTGATTTCTGCTTCTGTCTCTGTCTCCACCTCCACCTCCACCTCCACCTCCACCTCTTGCTACGTGTATATTGAACCGGAAGACGAACGTTGGTCGTACGTCTTTTTGACCCGTGATCTTTATCGTTTGCAGTGAGGAAAACCGTTCCCACGAAAAGAGGTGACGAGCCGGTGTACACAGAGAAGATGAAAGTTAATAATGACATAACTCACGTCAGTCGTTATTTATTATCACAATGTACCGCGCGAATTTCCATGTATATTCGAAACAGAACAACGAAACGTTTTATTGTCCACTACGTTGTTTAGGCGCGCTGTACATTACCACCTTTTTTCCTTTTTCTTTTTTTTCATACGGAAAAGAATGTCTACTGTTACATCACAAACCGATGCATCTTATATGAAGCGATCACTAGTAGCATTAGTAGTAGTAGTTGAGTTCGCTTCAAAACGACTGCTCTTAACAAAAATGAAGAATTTGTTGGGAAAATGTTTGCGTTTGTTTGTTTGAGAGTGTGTATGTAATAATTCGTAAGCGTAGGTAATATTACACACGCTTTCCCCTATCGTGTATAATAAATAAATTGCTCGGGTATATAAAGTAATGCAGGGATAACAGTCTTTTATGTCGGAGAGCATATTTCACACGCGTGCGAGGTAAACACGAGGTAAACGCATCCACCGACCCGTTTCGCCTCGATGGATGACGCATTAATTAATGTAAAAAGAGACTGCCACTTCAGATTATCTCTGTGAAACAGGCTTTTATTACTGTTTATAGCGTGTTAGCATTCGACTACCCCTCTGGCGAATTTCATTTCTCCCCCAGTATCTCCGTGTTGGCAACAAGAGACCAGCCCACAATATTCCTATTATGCAAGTTATTGAACGGAGCATAGATCGGAATGGAAAAAGACTACGAGTAGGCGTCATTGAGGAGTAAATCGTACGCAATTTTTTGTTATTTCAGCGAAATTCAAAGCATTACAAACCTAACCTCACCGATAAAATCGCAGTCGCAGTCGCTGAAAACGTTATCAATCATCTTGGCGTGCGCACTCACTCACGCACGCTCGCAACAGACACACGTGTACGCGTTAACGCTCATGAGACACTTACACATGTCATTTCAATCGCAAACACGTTCGCCGCTTCTGCTTATTTCGTGCGAAGGTATTTTTAAACATTCGTTTAAATATCGTTATTTACGACTTTCAAAAACATTAGTCACGAAAGAAAGAATTTCTGACAATTCCTTCTCCTTCTTAAAGTGACCATTAAATTATTAAATGTAGATCATCAAGATCTCTTGTAGATGTAGATCATTAAGAACATCGATGCTAACAATGAATTTGTATATGAGCACTCGCATTCTTCTATTTCTCTTTCCCGTTTCTTCCTTTCCCCTTTTCTTTCCGTCTTTTAACTCGCTCCCTTTCCTTTTCATGCTCAGTTGCTTACTTCACATTAACATTCATCACACTGTAAGTTACTT
>JABFPT010000127.1:21750-34957 GCA_022817245.1 Nixonia krombeini | reverse complement strand
CAAGCTTACAATAAATGGGAACCAGACGTCAGAAAAAATTAGGGAAACAAGTTCGCTTCATCCAATGAAAAGTGCATATTCCAGTTTCATCAGTATGAGGAATAAAAGGACGTAAAGTATACGTTTTGTACATTTTATAAAGTCAATTACAGAAGCAACAAATACTCTAATAAAGAAACGTATTTAATCGAAGCGCGTAATACCTGCCGGGGTGCGGTGTCAATAGTCCTTGGTAAATCGACGTTTCTGATAAATCTTTGCCGGGGTACGATTGTTTGCTATCATATGGCGTTTCCCAACACTCATCGCAGCACCGATTCTGCCACCGGTACTTCCGTTCCTTTCCCTCGGAAGTTGGCAGTTTGCCTCCACGATGTTCCGACGATACAACGCGCACACGTTTTGGTGGAGGAAGAGGAAGAGGAAGAAGCCGTGAGACGAGCACGTTTTGCAACGACTTCCGGTCTCTCTTCGTGATAGCCGACGAGAGAAAGGGAAAAAAGGGTTGGAAAAGAGAGGGAGACAGCTCTAATTGGGTTAACACGACACGCTCGCGTTACGACAGCCGACTTTCTCCTGCCCTTGGAGAAAAGGCATTTAATGTGCATCGCACTCGTCAACTCACCTTCGCCAGTCGTAACTCGCGATTCATCCGTTTTCTTTTTCTTCCTCCCTGTTTCCTTTGCCGTACTTTTTTCTCCTGTGATTCGTCCGACGCTGCTGATCTCGCACTCTCTCGCGCAATTTCTTGCTTTCACACGTCACGTCACTTTTCATCGCGACACCGGCTCGAACCTGTGCTTTTGTCTTGGCCCTCTTATTCGCGGCTTTTTGACAATTCGTTTTATTCATTTTATCCCAGTGCAGCTGCATTCAACGCCACAAGATGGATGTTAAATGTACATTTAACATCATTACATCCTGTAACAAAGGACACGCCTTTATTGCCTAATGTGCATGTTCCTGTTGTTTTTTGTGCGAAAACGCCGTTTAGCCAACGCTTAAAGGTACTTAATTATACGTACGTCGGCAATACATCGTATTTTGTCTTTTCTTGTTCTATTGTGCCTTACTCATGGAATTTGTACGAATGCTTTTCAACCAAGATAAATTTGATTTAACTGGATTAAAATCACGTGAGTTATAGGTGTAGATATCTGTGCAATTAAAAATTCGATCGTAAATTTTGATTGTAATAACGAAGCTGTCCGACATTTCAGACAGATCGCGTCACATCAATAGAAAGAAACACTGTCTTTTGCTTAACACGTTTACTTCCTTTAAACAGCAGATGTTTTAATGGAACTGTAATTCATTTTTTGAAACGAGCATAATCTTCACTCTATCTATATTCTACTTTTTTTCTTGAGTAGTAAACAAATTTCTTTTAAGGGAAAATAGTTTCGTCATGCTAGGCACATTCAAGTTGCTGCGTTAACAACACAGATATGCGACAAATATGTTGAATTGAGTATTTCTGCGCAACGAAGCGTAACATATATGCATATGCGAATGTCACAATCATACATTGCAAAGTTTATGTGAAAATAAACCATTAGCGACGCGACATAACAACGGTTACACTCTGAATAATGTTAAAAAAATATTTACAAAATAAAATTTTGTGACGCACAGTTGTTTTCATAATTATTATTATACGTTACGGGGACACGTTCTTGCGCTGTGGAAAGATTCTCGTCTCCTAAGATAACTTTATTGCAACATATTTATTAATAGATGTCTATTATTCCTTCGAGTCGAGTTGCAATGCATAACACATGCGTCACAATATTGTTTTGTAGATTGCGCACACGCACACTGAAAGATAATGTGAGAAAAATGAAGAAAAGATTTTTATCCAACATAGTTCTTCTTGATGACTTAGTTATTCATATCGATGGCGTAGCACTCAATACAAACAGATTGTATGGAATAATAATAGAAGAATATATATCACTAACGTCTGAGGTTATCATACATTACAAGTTTGAAAAAAGCGTACAGTATAAGCACATAGAACAAAAGTGACGACATGATTGGTCTGTAAGTCGAGAAACAGGGTTGGCAAACTGATGGAAATCGTTCTAAAAAATGTAACAAAATTTGACGCAAATATAATAAAAACACACGCACACGATGCGAAATTTGCTCGTATGGAGTTGTTCATATAGCTTTCCAAGAGAGAAAGTCGACGAGTGATCGATCAAGAACACGAGCCGCCGATGTGGTTGGTACAGAGAGTAGTTCGCTTCAACATTTAAATATAACTGAATATCTCCATATGCGTACATGTATGCACGCGCACGTGTCATCGCGCCAAAAATTGAACGAGTTATAGCACGCGATGACAGTATGAACAACGTGGTCGAGTTTGGCTCGCTATCGGAAAGGAGGGAAGGTAATGAAACGTGTTCTGGAAAGAGATGAGGTATCTCGAATTGATGGAAATCGAAAGTGTGACAAAACGGAGATAAGAAACAAACGAGGAATAGCGGATTCGCGAATCAACGAATTCATGGAATTTGTCTCTGAAATATTACAGAAATGTCGCGGATTTCGCAGAAACTACGCACCCATAAGTTAATCAAAGCCACTTGAATCTCACGTTGTAGTCCTTGAGCATTGACGCCGCCACACACACACACCCCCCTCCCCCCATAAACAAGAATAAGCAATTCGCTGCCAATTAAGCTCGATATGCCACGGAAATAATGCTCTTGTTAAAAGTTCGCCCTTCAACAGCTTCGTGGGAATGTTCGTGCTTCGCCTCTTTCCCACTCCCGCCATTTTTGTTTTTATTCTTTGCCGAAGAGAGCGAAATCATCTGTGTTCTACCATTCTTGGTCTTCTTCCCTTATCCCCTATCCACTACCCCCCGCAACTCCCATATAGGCTGGCTCCATTACGTACTTGTCACTCTCTTTTTCCCTGTCCTCTCCCCATCCGACTTCCTCGATTTCCACAATTCCAACTCCGTCATTTCGCGAGACTTATTTCACCCCCTTTTGTTCTTCCTTGGATCGTCTTTCCGTTTCCCGGACCACCTCCTTCGCCATCTCATCCCTCTAGCGTTCCCCGTGACATCGTTCTCGACGTCGGCTCCACAGCCACAGCCACAGCCACAGCCACAGCCACAGCCATTGCTCCTCCCTTCCGGTTCTATATTTTCTTACAATATTCATTCGACCCACGTCTCGTCTCGTCTCTCTTCAGGGACGTAGTTGGAATTTTTCAGCAAACGATTTTTCTCGGAATAGTTTCACTAGGAATTTCTCCGCCGGGCTTGTCACTGAGAAATGTTTAATAAACTGTGCGTTCCAGGGGCATTCAATTGAGATTTTTCTTTCGATTTTGGTTGAAAGGGGAATTTCGGATTCGGTGGCCTTTTTCTCTCGCGTATACTTATTGCGGTCGAACATTGACGTTCCCATCGTTTTCTGGATTATCGCGATAAAGAAAAAAAGAAAAAGAAGGGAAAAAGAAAGAAAGAAGGAAAAGGAGAGGAGGGCGGGGAGAGGACAAGGGAAGAACGATATTACTATACTTTGGCAAGGCGATTTATGAACTCAAAGCCGGTCATGTTTACATGTTTGGTTGCTAGTGGGCAAGCAATGGTCTGCTCTCCACGATCGTTGTAGAGCACGCCATTTTTGGAGAACTGTTACAATCGTCGTCTACTTAAATTACAATCAACCATAGGTCTACTAGACACAACACTCTTTTGACAACTGCAAGCGGTTCCTCACCACTTTGGAACAGACGAAGCATTTTCCCTTCTCCCACCCCCACCTATGTTGCTAATTCACAACACTCTTGTCTCATCTTTCAATGTGTGAATAATCCATTTCGCTTTTTCACGGTTTTTTAAGTCACAGAGAAGGTGGTTTAATGGTGGTTAAACTCGCGTGTATGTAGCCTATACGCAATTTGCAAGCATTATCTTATGAACATAAACTGAACGTTAAATCTACACGCAAGGTAGTTTATTAATCGTCGCCATTATTTTACAAGATATCGATCGAGGCGTCGGGTACATGGCGTTATTGGAATCCGCTGCTTCATTAGATTCTTGTTTGAGGCTGAAAAAATTCGCTATCGCTTTAACATTTCATTTTATTTTTGTTTCGCTTTTTCCATTTACCTTTTTGCCAGGTTCCTTCTCCGCTTGCCTTGATACTCGAATTTCAACTCGAGCACGTGAAAGAGATCCAAAAAACAGATTCACTCCAGCTATGGCAATCCGCGAGAGATTCTCGCGGAGAAGGAGCGAAGAGCGAATTCCACGCAGCCGTGGAAGGATTCATGCAATTTCAATTCCGTGATTTATTATTTCCATCTCCAACAGATCCCGACCGATGCCGCGAAATACCAAGCCCTCGAAGGATCGCTCTTCGTTCGATGCCCTTTGTCCTCTCAGTATTCTTCCCTGCCGTTTTGCATACTCGTCCCTTTCCTCACCCCTTCATTGTTTCAATTTTTCCAATCGATGAACGTGACTTTCCTTTATCCTTTTTTTTAAACCATACAAAAAAAGCACAAAAATTACAAAGAATTTATTTCAGATTAATTTCATTTACCACTTTCACCGACTACTGTCAATCTTGTAAAATGCCATTCTAAATTCACGGTGTAAGGCACTGTGAAAAATTGTGATTCAGAAACACGAAATCGACCGATATTTCGAGTTGTAAAAATTATTATTGAAACCTAGTCAAATTTAATAATGCAATGCAATATTATTATGTTTCATTGCGATATTCTTTTGGTGATACTGCGCAAGGCAACGAGTGCAGAGTTCAATTGTTTTGATGAGCGCGCTGTGTTTTCGTGTACGCGTGGACAACAACACTCTTTCCGCGTATGTTCATCTCGGAAACGCGTATTTGCCGGCGGTATAGAAGCAACACCGTCGACATACCCATTACTCTTCTATTCACCTGAAAATCGAAATGGCGTCTGTACACCGATATTTCAATAAAAGAATTACTTTTGTCGTAATTTCTCTATTATTTGCCCCATTAACGTTTTTTTTCTTTGCCGACTCCCGTTGCGTTACCACTTTATTGCCGATCGACTTTATATCGACCTTTAATAAAAATAACCGTTGACTTTTTTCCGTTCTTCCTCAAATGTAATGACAGACGCGGCCACTTGGCAGTAGCCTAAACTACTGTTTAATGATTACATCACATAACGTTGTTTTACCATCGACTGCAATGAAGGGCGCATATTCTTGCATATCTGCATCCTCCTCGGTCGTGCCGTCTCACGCTGGCACGTACTTTGTCACCGGGACGCACCACGGCACGTAAAGATAGAAGTTGAATGTGGGAGTCGACGTTGGAAGTTGACGATGCAGCAATGGGAGTAGCAGCAGTGGCAGAAATAACACCTACGAGCTGTTAGTACGAGATGACGATGGGAATACGCGACCTCGTTGAAAGTGACCGACACTTCGAAATGTCGGGTTTGTCGTTCTCAGTGACATTGGTGTGAGAGGCAAGTCGAAACGATCCGCAAAATGGGAAGATCGAGTGGTTCGTCCGAGATGCCGTTCGCGAACGACCCATATACCGACACGCGGGCATGCTCGCTCGCTTGCTCACACGCTGTGCGCCTCCTCCCGTTATGTGTTTCTTCCTTTCTGCTCTCGTGCCTGCACGACATTCACTACGCGCGAACGGAAACAAACGAAATGAATCATACTTCATCGTCCACGTGTCGTTTCACTTTGTCACCGATGCGTCGTTCGACTCTGATACGGCTACAACTTGCTGCATGCACGCTTGCGAATGCAACGAAATTATCATAATCGTTGCATTCTCTTCGTAGGGCAGAGCAGAGGTGGAACTATAACAATAATAAGGCTGTTTCACTGGCGAAGGTATTTAACTGCCAAATTCGACGCAGAGAACTGCGTCGGCGCATCTGAATCCGATAATTTCCGGTATGATTTAGAATCTTGCGTTAATGCGCCCGACTATTTCTCTCTCTCTTTCTCACCTTTTTCCAGGCGTTTCGCTACTGTCTATGATTTCTCGTTGACTCTTGTGAGGTGCATTCTTAATAATAAACAATGAAGTGCGCACCTGGCGCAGAGCACCGGGAAATGATGGAAATGACACTGTGACGGGCCCGTCTTCGCGTAGTTTTCGCTTTCTCGTGTTAAAACTGTTCCGTCAAATGTTCTTCCTTCGCCGCCTCTCCCTAATTCAAGATTTACTCATCCCATTTGTCCCGGTTCCTGTGACGTACCGACTCGTTCGAGTCTTGGTTTAGCCAGGCCAACTTCTTTTCACAAATAAGAGACCATTACACGCGATTGACACAAACGCGATACGAGGAGTGAAAAAACTTCCAAGTGGGGAATTATCGAAATTGAAAATTATTTGCGTCCCGTGCTTTCTGTACACGTGCGGGGAGCATATTTTTCGAGACAGGGGCCAATGGATGGGGAGGTTAACACGCTCCTGGGGTGGAAAATTGAGGAACGTTGGAGAATAATACGAATGGACAGATGCAGAATTGAACGGCGCTTTGATCAAGGGTACCAACAATATTAGGCGAAGGTCTGTGCAAAGTGTCGAGTATTGAGTTTCCTCCCTGATGCAATGACAAAGAGAAAAAAGAAATGCACGCTCGTTGAGCATATATGTAGCACGTAGCTGAACCGTGTGCCAATCTTTGCCGTAGAGAAACGTTCCCGGCATGTTACTCCCTTCTAGCGATTACGGATTACTGTCAGATTTAATCGAAAAGTGATTGCTTTCTTCTCGATCGAGAAACGGTCGATAGTCTTCGTAAGGTAGTTTTTGTTGTCAACATTGGAACAGCGGCGTCAATTTTTTGTGTTGTTGGTTCGCAATACATGCATCGTCAAACGAAGGAGTATAGGCACAGTAATTTATTTGACACGATAACTGATACGACGGTAAATAGCTTTTTAAATAGCCATCGGTACATTATACATTGGGTAAGCTCGATTGGACAACGGCGGTGTGTGTTCCTCGTCCGTTAATTAATACGTATAGAGCATGTATGTCTTGCGAAAGTATTGTTGGGAATTATTGGACCGTGGTGGTGATACGCATCAACGGCGAATTCTGAATTTCACCTCTCTTAAAGTGTCATTATCACGAGTAACAGCGTAGCGATGCATCGATCTCTCGAAGCGTACAAATATATCGACCACAAAGACGTTGTCTCGGCTTACTCATGTCTTTCGTTGCGTCGCGTTATCTACCGCGTTACCAACCACGCCATTTTCAGGTCACATCACCCACCACTCTTGCATCCTCACACTCTCACCCTCACAGTTTGCATACATTAGTCCATTGCAATCGTGCATTTTCTACATGCTTATTTCTTCGTGGAAACTTTGTCTTTTACGTTACAAAGTGTGCTAATGCATTTCAGTTTTTTTTATACTTCCCTCGTTGGAAAATCAGTACATTTTAATTTACTTCTTTTTTCTTTTTACCTGCTCCATTTCCTCCTGCAATTAAATCAGTACTTCCGCGCGTGTTTCATACGAATAAATTTGTTTATTACAATAATTTTTTTATTCTCTTTTGTTTCAGGTGAGTTTTAGGCTTTCCTATAATTTTTTCGATACACCTTCTATTTGTTTTATGTCCAGCATACTACAAATGTGTAAGTATTCGAAGCTATTTTAATATTGCGAAAGATGGTGTGTTACTCGTTTCTCCCGTAACGATTAAAGAATTCGACTCGTCTTTAACTACGTTTTATTAATTTCAAACGAGTGTTGCAATACACTATTGAGAGAGACTTCTATGTTGAGACTCCTTTGTTCTGCAATAAGCGTCTAATACGGCAATGACAATCGAGTCGTGAATTATTTTTCGGTGTTTTCTGAGATGCGAAAATACGAGTCTGTTTCAACGTAATAATGAACCGATGTTGAGGGAAACAGTCGAGAGTGTTAAGGAGAGAGAAGTTTCGGGAGAAAATTTTTGCTTATGGAGGGTGGCAAAATGACACGAGTATGGAGAAATAAAAAAGAACGGGGGCAGTGAGAGAAGGGGGAACAAAGAGGATGAAAATTAAAAAGAAAAGAAAGGAGGGAATGATGTACGCCTCAGAAGCTTTTAGAGAAGCTTTCTCTTGGTTACCCTCTCTCACTCCCCCCCCCCCTCCTTCCGATTTACAACCCGCTTTTCACTTCCTTTCATTATATCTTTATCTTCACCTTTTCTCGCATTTTTCAGTTTTTCAGTTTCCTTTTTCACGTCGTCTAATCCAGTGTCAGATCACTGTTCTTCATTTTCATTTGTCTCGACGCAAACTATTCTGCAGAAAAACCGGTGTTAAATCGACATTTACTATTTTCTATCCATGCTTGTCTCAGCCTCTTCTTTTTACTTATTATTTGTCTTAATGATATCAATTTTAACGTAAGCGACGTTGACTTTCTTCTAGCTTCGTCGTTACGTTGACAAATATGATGGCAAAGCGTACGATGAAAACTCATTTGATATCGAGTGTAGTAAGAAAGTAGATTCAACGTCGTTAATAATGGTAAACAAATCGTTCGGTAAATGAAATTATAGGAAGTCAATTAGCCTTCGTGAGTACCGTAGAATAAAGCGACGGCTGCCGAGTATTTGGTCGGCAGAAAATCCTCTCGTCAATCTCGGCGTTGAAACAACTAAAGAGATGCCTGCAAGTAGAAGCAGGAGTATAAGTTGGTGCTGGAGTAGGTATAGCTGTAGTTGGCGAATCAGAGGAAGCCATCGACGTACACCAGTCTCCGCGATTCATCGTTGAAACTATGTAGAATGTGCAGTTTGTACATCCCCTGTTTAGAAGGGGGAAACGGCATGTCAAGGATGCACGACGGGTGGTTGGTATAACGAAAAGGTGGAACCAGCCGACCGTATGCGGAATAAACGATTCAATTACTTGTACAGCATTGAGCCTTTTGCGCCCCTACTGCTCTCGTCTTTTTCTGTTTCCTCACATGCGGTCGTATGGTGCATCTTTGCGTGCAGCGCGCTACATCGCAGCTCATGTGGGACCGAGACTATCAACGTCCAACAAACCTTCCTCCCTCGAAGGTTCACTGCGCCGCGCTTCCTTTCACTTCTGCTCCCTTTCTTTGTTTCACCTTCTTCCTTCGATAAATTGTCTCTCCATCCCTCCTTTCTTTGTATCACCTCCTTCCTACAATCTCTTCATACCCCTCGCACCCCAGCTGCTTCTCCCATTCTTGCCCCCTAACTCTACCTCTGTCTCTACTTCTAGCTCTGTCTCTGTCTGCCATTTACGCATCACTGTTCGGTCAGTTGGTTTTTCTTCTGCAGTGGCAGCTACAGCGGCAGCGCAACAATCCCGGCAATTACTAATGAAGAACGCCTGTGAATACGTGAGACTTGGGTGTGATGTTCCTCCACACGAACGAGTCAGCGCTTCCCTACGAGCATTATGCGCTAATATACAGCTAGATTACCTCAACTTACACACACGCAAAGTATACAGATATACTTACTGTTCACACTCATACTCAAGGAAGCAAATATTTTTGGTCAGAAACTCACGATCGCGCGAATTTCGTAGTATGAGTTCGTTTGCTCGTCGTCTCGCGTTCATTCATCCTTTACGTCCGTTTTCTCGTATGGTCTTTCTTCTCTTTTTCCCCTTCCTCCTCTTTCCTCTGTCTTCTCTGTCTCTACTAAAATGACCTGGTTTATGGCAAATGTCGGTATGTTCATCGATGGGATGTTGCGTGGAAGTAGAAGGTCAATTGGGCGGGAAAAACGCTCCTGTGGCAGCGAATAAACGACGACAAGTAACGAGCCCTCTCGACTCGAGTACCGACTTAGCCGTTTTGCGGAAAGGAATAGGGGAAGGAAAATTCTTGGAGAATCGCATCGTTTGCACGAGGTATAACCCATCTAACCTGGTAACTAGAATGTTAAGTGGGTTTTGCATGTGTGGATTCATCGACTCACGGCAAAGGAACAGAGGCACTGTTCACGCTTTTAGGTATATGTCATTTTAGTTGGAGAGCAAACCGCTTCGAGAAATGAAGCTCTGCTGGCTGCGATTGTGACTCTCATGACAAATAGTCGTAATCGTGCAATCTACGGTATCCACTGAAAAGTCTACTACTCGGGGCATCAACGAGTTACGACAACGACAGTTATGGCAGTTATAAAATTAAACTCACGTTTGAAACGATCGTCTCAGGTGTGCAGGCATGTAGTGTGGCCAGGCAATGGCTATTGGAATCCAGATGGTCGGTATTCTCGACTGTGACACTCATGTAATTGTAATTGAATTCTGCGTTCGATTTACAGTTACCGCGCCCGAACTTTTTTCCGGTGTAGGAAATCCTGTTTCCCATACGGTCGTAGGACAACAAATAAGGAAGCGAATCTTCGAAACAATCTCTCGTGACTCTCTTCTGAATTTCCTTATCGCTTAGCGCGCATCGCGGCTATTCCTCCAATAATCCGTTGTGTTTACATCGTTTCTTCGTATTCACGATACATCTGTATTCTCGTTCGGTTCGATTCGGTTTATGAATCACCGAATGCCGAAAAAATGTATAGTAAATTTCATCCTCAAATGCGATTCCACACCAAACTATGTTTCTTATGTAGGTCAATTTAACTTCAATTAGCTGTCGTGAGTGTCGAACATGATGATAAAATGCAACAATGAAACATGAAATATTTTGAATGATTACTTTGAAATCTCGAGGGGCTCGTAAATATAAAAGGAGGACCGACGCAGATTAGCCGCAAGGTATTCGGACAAAATGCCTAGTGAGCCACCTCTCGAGCCGGGTCTTTGAAAACCTCCTCTATAACCATTGAAATTTTAAACTTGTTTGAACCCGTCGGTCGAAAATTTGAATTTGAATAAATAAAATGAACTCTCTCCATCGATTCGCTGCTTTAAAGTACGCTTGATGATGACAATATAATAATCAGTAATTATTACCATCGTCATCACTTTGTTTTCAATCCCCTTTATAAATGCCTTATTAAATTGGGAAACATATGAAAGGAAATGTCATGTAACTAAGTAATTCTTTTCTTAACGTTCCTATATTAAATTATTTAAAAACGAATATTTTAATAATTTTCTATTTCGTCTGCCGTTTTATCTGATTACCGTCACATTCGACAATCTGTGCACTTGTATATTTGTGTATATCGCAACATAGAGAAGTAGTAACAATTTTTACACACTTACACGATGTAGCGCGTGTTTGTTCAAATGTTAGGAGTGCTATACCGTTCGCCGTTACAGTTGTCACCGTTTTGCGGAAACGCAAAAAGACGGAACGGAACAAGCAGTGCCGTTTCTTAAAGTGCGAATCATATTATGGTTGCGTGAAGAGGAAGGTAAGCGCATTTTTCCGTGCGACATCGAATCGGCAGTGGATGATTTCGTGCTCTGCACATTGAAATTCGCGCAGGGTAATAAGCGTCGTATCTGTGTCGAATCAATCTTTCCATCGGTTGGCCCGCACTTTACCGCGTCGCACTCCATTGAAATGAGGAATTCTTCCGGCTGAAATGCCGGGGCGGTGTTCCTGGAATTTAAAGCTCGGTGTCGTTCGTCCACGTGTAGAATAAGCGTCTCTTGATATTCACTCTGCTCATTCCCCTGTTCTGTTAATACATATACATACGGACACGTCAAAAGCCAGTACAACCGTTAATTATTCGCGCATCAATTAATACGGCAGTGGCATGTAACTACATCGCGTTGCACTCCACCCGCATTATTCTCCATCTATCTCTCACTCCCCTCCCCCTCCTGCCCTTTTCCCTTCCGCATTTTCTGCGTCTAACTCACTCGTTCATTCTCCATCTGTCTATCCCATTCTAATTATGCTCATCATATGGAGAGAAATGGCAGAAGAAACGTTTCGTCGAGTTGTAGATGGGCGTGTTCTGTGGCCGCGCGAGCTGTGCCAAAGTCCAAAGATTTGTTAAGTCTAGTTATCTGTGAAGTCGAAACGAGCGTTAGTGTGAACGTAAAAGGGAACGTAATACAAAAGAACGTCGCGTCGCGTTTGCTTCATTCGCACAAACGGCACCGTCGGGATATCACGGTCGAACGAATTTACTACAATTTTTTAACTGAAAGCTTAAACAGGGACACAGTACACAACGAATCATCGACGTGAATTGGATTTATGTTATCGACATGCTGGTCGATAATTTCCGGATAGACGTGACGCGCGACCTGTTTCAAAGAAGAACCGCTGCTAGTCCCAACAACGATAAACATCGTCAAGCCGAGAGCGGACGGATGCAAGTATCGCGTACGTTAAAAAAAAACGAAGTAACCGTACCGATCGAATTACGAAAATCCAGCCGTAGAAGAAGTTACCAGTGACGAGATTACTTTTTTCCATTTTTCTTTCCTTTTCACAACCGGTGGCAAATTAATAATGTAATAAAGTAAAATGGCAGAAAGGGAGGGATATTTCGCAGGGAAACATCAATCGATACTTGGAGCGTTCAGTTCAGCGGCAGTCATTGGAAAGAACGTGACACATATCATTTGTACGCCAAACGCAGGCACCAATAAATCGATAATGTCCGCGTGTACGGGAACGTTTCGACATCGAGACTTCTTTTCATTGCCTCGTTCCGTTGATTGATTCAATCGACATTCATATTCGACTCGGCTTTGCGTTGTTTCGACGACCGATGATGTTCCCGGCTCAGTAACGGGATAAAGTTTATTTGCGTCTTTGAGATCGAATTAATTTGAGCGCAAGTAACGAGTAAATTATTTGTAACAATGTAACAAAAGATTCGTCATTGTTGTCCCCTCTCGTCTTATTTCTCCCGTCACAGTCCAACATTATTTTACAACGAATTCCTACGAAAAAAGTCTGTTGTCTCCGTGTAGCGTGTTTTACATATTCCTTCTTTTGCACAAAACCGTGGTATATGCCAGAAAATCACCATGGATTATTTGAACAATCGGTCGATTCGACACAAGTACGAGTTTCGGAAATGCGGAATTATGTCACAAACGGAATTGTCGAAGCGCCAGCAAAAAAACAGTTGACGTCGTAGGGAGTGTGCAGTCGATTGTTAATCCGCGTATACGGAAGTCGGATTGTCCACTGCCGTAGTGGAACGCAGCAGGAATGACGCGGAAAATGGAAAAGTTGACATAGTAAGTAGATTGAAGTGTGGTCTTTTGCGGT
>JABFPT010000126.1:29456-39995 GCA_022817245.1 Nixonia krombeini | reverse complement strand
GGAAGTAAAAAAATATATATTTACCGAAAAAAATGATTAAAAATAATTGTGCATTTATTATGTAAAACGGTACATTACAGTTTTATTATGTCATTTCTTTTCAACGGAGAACTGATCAAGGTACGAGAATTAATATTTTAAAATGATACAGCTTATTAACTTGTAGATTACAATTATCACTTCACAGCTAAAAATTGACGGAAAAATTCGTACCTGTTTATTGTAATTAACAAAACGATGATTTAATTTCTCGAAAAAGCAATTTAATACGAACAATAATTATCTGAAAGCCATAGGACAGAAAATTGTAAATGAAATCGTAATATCGCATTGGGATAAAATTTGAGAACACCTTTTCACGAAATCTCCGGTTAGCGCGCATTGTAACGCCCGTCTAATTTGACAAGCGGTATGTTATCTAAAAGTTTTATGAATAAAGAGCATAGTACTTTCATTGTCCTCTTTGTGGTATGCGATAATTCTCGGGAACACAAACTTTGACAAATATTGGCCGGTTATCGTCGAAAGAAAGACCAACCGATCTGCGCTTATCTCAGGGGCGAAGAGAACCAAAGGGAGAAAGGAACAAAGTTATCTTTGCAACGAAGCGACGCATGATTTATGAACGTTTATGGACATGTCTGGCGTTTCCTCCGCGGATACGATCGCGGTCGTTGATTTCGAACGAAAAGCCACATTATTACGCCAAAAGGACCGGTAACAACCTCAATTAAAATTCATTCAAACGCATAACCACCCTTTTATTTAATCATTCGCGGCCTCGTCTGAATACAATGACGACGACAATTATGCCGCGTACAACGACTTAATAATGCTCGCGTACATTCAACCTGTCTTGCGGAACGATCAACTCACGTGTGTGAAATTAATTACCGTTCAACTTCGCTATAATGAAAATATAATGTTCCAATTGTATCGTTACTTCCTATGCATTTGTTGTTTACCATTGTTTCATTTCTAAAAAGAGTTTTATCTTTCTTCTTCTTTACTTCTAAACATTAGGTTATTGGAAATGTAATTTTGTTTTTTCCGTCAGATGATTTAATTGTATTTTTTCACAGCCAACTTCACACACATAATCATTATATATTTTAACAGCTGATGTAACAAGCCTTGTCTGTGAAAAAGTTAGACTGATTCTACGCAGTAGTTTTTATGGTTGGGGTCCTTTCACGGAATATGGAAAGTGAAAAGCAGCATTTCGGCATATTTTACTTTTTTACTATCGAAAAAGTCAAAATGTTGTTCAGGTAACAAAAAAATTATCCGATGTGTATGGAGAAGATGTAACAGAAGGTCAGTGCCAAAACTGGTTTGCAAAATTTCGATCCGGCAATTTTGATATTCAAGATACACTACGTTCTTGAAGGCCAGTTGAAGCTGATAAAGACACAATAAGGGCATTAAATGATGCAAACCGAAATTAAATTTATCTAATTCGACCGTTTGTGATCATTTGAAACGCCTTGGTTTAATGTCAAAGCTCGACGAAACGAAAAAGGGAAGAAATTTGAAACGAAAAAAGAAAAGGAATGAAACTTTCCGAACAACCTAATAGATTTGTCAGACTACTCGCGTTCTGCGATGTGAATAACGACGTTCTTAAATTAACAGAACGAAAGTATGTAAGAAAACACAGGAAATATAATGCGAGTGATGTAAAATGTAAAATTTAAAATGGAAAGGTAGTTCCCCCGTTCTTTTCTTCTAGAATGAACTTTAAAATGTATAGTGATTATTTGATTTGTTTCATGCGCACGTGTAGTAACGGTGACATAACTTACGTTTATTTAAACAACGGAATGGGCTCGGCGAAATTTGAAATTGATGAAATGTTAGCAATCGTATTTTCCGTGGAATAGGGGTATCGGATTAACTCGGAGGAGACGAAGACGGAATATATCATGGGATACCATTTTATCAGTGGAAGTGTGTAAATATCGTAACTTGAAACTGTTGTCCCGGTCCTCTTGATGAACGGCCTTAATAGACGCTCGCCATCTGCAACCGCTATCGAATATCTGACGCCGCAAACAATCGCTGCACTTACACTGCATGCAATGTTAATATAATTGCAAAAAAGGGACAGAAAATAGTATAAAGGACAACTCTCAAAAAAACGCAAAAAATGACAAAATAATTGTGGGAGAAAGACATTAGTGTATGTCGATCACGCCAAAAGTAATGCACGACATTTCTACAATGTGTACAAAAATCCAATGGCGTAAGGCCGTTGAAAGAGACAGCGATTATGTAGAAAAATTAAATTCTGTCTCTTAGCAGTGTCTCAACATCGTGCAAAAATACAAAAGGTATGGAAAATAAATTGGATTTAAAAAGAAATATTACGCATTACTTTTGGAGTGACCCCCGTATCAAACGTTTTAATAAACGACTCGTTAATTAATTTTACGTTACTGCATTTGTTGACTTAATCTTATTTATTGTCGCGTTAATTGGTCGAGTAATTAACACTATCGTTTACCCAGTTCGTACTAAAAACCTAGATCTAGGAAGAATCAGGGGAAAGCAAGCAGCGGAATTTGATTAGCGAGACTTAATGTTCCGTAAAGCGTACGCGGAAATTTCATTTGAATTTTTTGCTCGGCGGTATCGATGCAAAGCGGCGCCATTCTCTCGCCGCCGCCAGGCAGTTGAGAAATTTCGCTAGTTAGCCCGGTAAACGTTAATGCACCATTCGCAATTCCGGAGTTGCAGAGGCCAAATGCGCGGGGACACGTGGGCCGATTCCCGGCGTCGGAAGCGAGCGATAACCCAAATGGAATTTCCTACTCGTTACGGCATGCGGTGCGCGGTGTTTGAAACAGTCGAATTTTCCACCAAGCTGACGGTGTCGTTTCCGCTATGGAGTCGCCCGAATTCCTGACTCGGTAATGTCCCGGCCGACATTCCTCCCGTATCTCCGATCCTTCATTTACATGTTGTTTTGATCGCGCGTTCGCTCGCCTTGTGTCCCTCTTCTCTTTTTGCGAGAATTTCGGAGGCGACGAACGTAATCAATTTTACAGCACGAGTCATCGTACCCGTTTCAGTTTCAACCGGATTCCTCCCTCAAAACGACCGATTAATCGAACAGGTGCGTTTTAATTAAAGTTGTGTTCGATTATTGATCACGGAATGAGTCGTGTCAATAACGATCGTTACAGATTGCACGCGCGCAATATCATGTTCCACATATCGCGGATTCGCTCGTCGACGTTAATTACAAGACGTCTCGTGGCTTTTTAGTCGCTTATTACCGCTTTTCAAGGGAGCACTCGCTCCACAAACACTGTTGCGCTGCTCTCCTTTCGCGAGTCAATATTCGAAATCTATAGCGCAGCGATAAACCGTTCCGCCGCAATTATCGCGCGACGTTCCTCCCCGGCGAGATAACGATCAAGGCGTTTCACAACGGGAAATCGAGAATAGAGAATAAGCAACAAACTTCTCGCGCGAAGTATTTTGTGTCACTAAGCATTTTATAGCATTCCTTTGTCTAGTTTTAAACTAAATGTACAGAAGGCCATAACCGTGTAATCTCTCTTATCAGCGTTATTTCGTGAATAATTCAGACGAATGCACAGAAAAAAATGATCGGCAGAAGTTGCAATCCAAAGTGCGATTCGAGCGATAGAACGAGAGTTTTTTGAGAGCTGGAGCAAATCTCTTTTCCGGCCATGGGTATAATCAGGAAGTGTTAATTTTCCGAGCCCAGTTCTGCCTACTTTCCTCGCGCTCTCGCGACTGCTCCGCCACCGATCATTAACGTCTCCATTGGCCCAGATGCGCAATGCCTGCGACATTTGCAATCTAAATGGGATCCGGCGGGAAGTCCGCGGCGATCGGTGAGGGGACGGTACGGGGAAAGCCTCGCGATGGAGCATTAATTGCGTAAATATACTTTCGCGTATGGTGCACGTCGACGGTAACATCAGCGACGGCGTCGACCAGGCCGGAAACGAGAGACGTGCTTGCCGCCGCGCCGGCTTCGTTCCACGGCCTTTCACGGCGCGATGGCACTCGTCGCCACGCACGACACGTGGCTCCGATTGTTCCGCGCCTTACTCGCCGCCATGCGAACCCACGAATCAATGCCGTTGATTGTCCGGCCGTGCTCCTTCGCGTCGCGTCTAACTCTACCCTTTTTCACGCCCCGGCGATTGTTCGCAATTGCGGAAAATTGATTAAAAAGTTATTTCGTTATTATTCTTCTTCCCGCAACTTTTACACGGATGTCGTCACGGACAATGAAGCGACTGAAGCATCTGTTAATTGGTGAAAAAGAGGGGCAGTGAAATTGCCGTTGTTTCGAGCACATTTTGTGAAACATTTTGCGAGGCGCAGTTGTCGTTTCTCGTGAGAAGATGCACGCGAGGATCACCGTTATACATATGGTTTGACGACGCACCGATTTGCATACACCGGACGTGGCTCCTCCTATCTCGGCCGGCTTTAAACAGCGTCTCTTCGACGTTTCTACGTTCGAAAGCGGAACTGGACGAGGCACGTCTGCACTTAACTCGTCACGCTTATCTTATCGGAAATGAAAATGCCGTTCCTTTGCGTTAGTAAAAATACACAATAAATTTCAACGATTGCGAATTTATACGGACAAAGCTATACGTTTACGTAAATTGTTGGTGCTTTCTCAGTGTCTCCAAGTGACGGTATTTTTATGCAAGTTTTGCAGCAGAGTAATCCCTGAATTATTTAAATAACAGAAAAATGTTAATCGTCGCCAATGAGGTACCACTTAGGTATATGTGTAGTGTCACAAATGTATGTAACAAATCTGCTGGGTAAATACGTTTGTCGATGCCGCGTGGTTTCGTCGTGTGAAATGCTTTCAAATCGAGATGTGGCCGGTCTGATTCTCGGTACGGCGTGTGAGGCCCGGAATCGAAGGCTGGTGCGTACGGGTACGATGCCGCAGCTGTCGTTGTGATTATTTCCCCAATTGCCAATGGCGTAGGCAACATTCTTCGCTCAGCTGCGCGAGAAATAAGACGCTCTGCACGCATACATATTTTAACCCATGGCTTTTCTTTGTTCGGGACACGTAACACACTGAGTCGTGTACATGTTTGTGTATTGACACAAGCAAATGTATCAAACATTTCTTACGGGGCCAAACTGACCCCTTTTTGTAGGATGTTATTAACAATAGCTCGCTACAAATACTTGATTTTTGAATGGACGTGAACTACAAAACGTATGTACAGAATACATTGACCGAGTTAACGTATAGCACTGTAATTACGGCGAATGCCATTAGTAAGTAACATGATACGCCTAGCGCTGTTTTTTTCTTACTAATTGCATTAGTAGTGGTGCATTATACTTATTTCTTGTCCGTGCACTTCTTTCGCAATCGATAAACTTATTGTAGCGAACATCTACTTTATACAAAAGTATACTGGAAATAGGCGCGGGAAATGTTCAACTATACGTTTCTTCTTTTTTATCGTTGTCGCGCGTGAGTGGCACGCCGGCAGTAAAAACTTTAGTTTTCCGCAGTGTACTTCAATAAATTGTTCGGAAACGCGTAGTAAAAGTAAACTGACGATCGCTGTTTGGAAAATTATCGACTCTTGAATTTGTTTTTTTGCAACTTTCACGCCGATGTTTGATTTAATAACAGTTTAACTTTCGTGAAACAAATTTCCGAAACTTGACTCTTGATGAAATTATAAACATCCAAGTTTACAAAATATCACGTTTACGAATATACAAACATAAAGAATATAAAATAATGTATTTAGACATTTGAGACGTAAAAATTGTTTTTTAAGAATTAATCTTATTTGATATTTATTAAAAATTAGTATTCAAAAGGAATTCATTTTTTTGTTTCTTATATTTTTAAAAAGAATTTATTCTACATTTTTTTTAATAATTGTGTATCACATACCTGTATTAAATCTGTCTTATAACAAACATGGTATATTGTATTCTTGTATTGTATTTTAATTAAATATAGTAAAAATATACTTTGTTTTTTAATAATAAAAGTGGTAATCAATTTTATTAAGTTCTACTTAAGAAAAGTACTATCTAAGCACTACTTAAATACTTTATGTACTACTATAGAAAGTTAGGACTAATTAAATTAATTTTTGATAAAATACAGATGTCACAGTTTAACTAACGCTCTGAGAAATGTATTATACTCTTCACCAATTCATGGTGTTTCCGTACTACGAAAAAACGTCTGTACAAGTTTTTCGAGTAACAACTTGTGACTAGGAAATACGTCTCGCCAACTCATGCAGGTACCTGGTCTCTGTCAGTTGCATTACGAACTTCGCTGGGGCTGGTACTGTGTCGGCTTTTCGGTAAATCGCTTTTCACTTCTTCGGGTGTGGCTTCAAAAGCAGATCCTTTATTTTCACTCAAAATTCATAAACCGTTATAGTCCGGTTTGTTCGGTTTTTCTTCCATGAAGTTTTCATACGAAATTTTTCATCAATGTTGCTGGTGGTATTTCAAACATTTTATTCAATAATAACATTTATCAAAAATCAATTTTTCTTTCATTTATTGTTTCATGTAAATACAAATAATTAAATTTGTGTGACATTGTTGTTATCGTAATTAATTTATAATTAGATTTATTTTAAGTAATTAATAGGTTGGTAAGAGAAGGTTATGTCTTTTCTTTTTTTTTGGATTTTTTCTTTTTTGAGGAAACTTCCATTTTGTTTATTTAAACTTATAAGTAAGATTTAAGTAATCAAACGTTGATCACTGTTTCCTATGACCTTCTGTCAACAAGGTTATTTATGCCGGATATCTTTGAAGACAGGAAATCCATCACTGCCCTGTGAACATCCTGAAAATTTTTATCTTTTAAGAAAATTTTGCATCGAAAAGAACCAGTGGTCAAGTGGTTCCAGGTCAGGTGAGTATGGTGGATGCGATAAGACTTCATAAACCAAGAGCCTGGAGCTTCTTCTTCGTCTTTAATGTCATTGTCATGATAGAAAACAATACCTTTTGGGTTATACAGTGCTGGACGATGTTCACGTACCTTTGTGTCCAGTCGGATTTCCCAAATCGCAATGTAGGTCTGCTGTGATAGTTTGATCTGGTTGCAACAGTTTCCGGTGGATATGACCTTGACAATCCCACCAAATGCAAAGCATTAGCTTTCTTTCTGCAAGTTGACCTTCTCAACGGTAGAAGGCGAACTGCCTGGCGTTTCCTTGGCTCTTTTCCTCACTACATTGTCATACACGATCCACTTTTCGTTACCAGTAACCAGGCGATCCATGAATGGGTCATATTGTTGTCGAGCAAGCAAACGAGAAGCAACCGAAATTCACGGGAAATCCAACGACACCATTTGTAGACAACGCTAAACTTGTTCAAGTGGTTTTCAGTTGTTATGTGACTATCGTTTAACTTTATCCCCCATCTCCCTCGTGGTCAATAGTGGTTCATTACCCACTAGAGTCCTCAGAACGTCTTCTTCAAGCTCCTTTGGTCTTCCGATGGGAGTTTCATCTTGAAGCTTCATTTCTTCATTTCATCTGACCTGATTTTTTTAAACCATCTTTGGACTGTACGAACTTTTATTTTAAATGGTCCAAAGACGAAACACACATTTTTATGAGCTTCTATCGTAAAGATAAAAACGTAAAAATACTAGCTTTCGATTAAGATAAAGATTGTCAAAACCTCAGAAAGAATAGTAAACTAATGAACAATTTCAATTGGAGCAACAGAAAAACGACATAACTTTCTTACCAACCTAATATATTAAATTACACGTGAATCAGCGGCTTCGTATTCGTCATAATTTTCCCGATAACATTGACACTAATACGCGTTTACGTTTCTTTTGTTTCAGGTAAGTGAACAGTATATGGATGACTCATAAACTTGAGTAAGTCATAAAACGCAATTGTTGAGAAAAATTGCGAAACGTTTCTACTTTTTGCGATTCTCGAGGATTTACTATTACTTTTTAACTCCATCACAAGACATTTTGTTCCGTAATTGTAATAACAGTTGAGTATGTAAATGCTGCAATTGACGCAAACTATTATAAACACTGTATCATTTATACGATTACTTGAAAAAATCTGACAGACGCGTAGCAATACATTCGTTTTATATGACACCGAAAAAACGTACTGTTAGTTACTCCAAGTAAACATCTGTCGTTACGATTGTGCTGTTGGACAAAAAAATATTTTTCACATATTTTATTGCACATCGCGTTATTTCATCTTGTTTACGCTTATTTGTTAATCTTTTATACGCGATATACAAGAACGGTAATATTTGTCATATACGTTCTAACACGATGATTTGCATATTAACATAATATTAACACGTAAAGTACATCGGAATAATGAAGTCATATTTATCGTACATTATACATAAAAGGAACGCTTAAGCATCGTTAAGATCGTCAGCAATGATATCATACAACTTTGTAGAAAGGAATTTATATATATATGTCTGTACAATATAATATGTTCTGACGGAAACATCTTTAATGCAAAGTGAGCAGTAGGAATTCTTTAAAATTTCTTAAAATTTTTTTTCATTCTTCGATTAGTCTTTGACGCAGTCATTCGATGAAAGACGAGACGATAAAGCTACCAGCAATTTCAATATTTCGCGTGGCCTAATGCGGGTGCCGCGTTACATAAGAAGGAAAGAAAACGAAGAAGAAAGGAACGTAGAGTCGAGGGTGCGAGCAGGCATCTTTCTTCGGGTAGAAAGAGAGCGAAAAATACAAGGAGCCAGGACAGAGCATAGGCGCGCGGGCTCGGCCGCCTCGAGTCGGAGTGACTCACGACCGTTGGCCCGTCTCTCTTTCTCTGCTTTATATCCTCGTTTTCAGCCGCCTTCCTTCTCCTTCGTCCTTTTTTCTATCCCATTTTCTGTCCCCTCGCTTCCCCCTGCCCCCGCGCTCTGTCCACACTCGCCGCCACCGCCGCCGGACATGCCTCACATTCCGATTCAATTGGCCAGAATTGACGGAATAAATTCGTCGGCCTTTGCGGAAAGCACGCGCAACCGGATACCACGACGTTCGCCGGTGCCGGCATCGCAGCCTCGTAGTCCCTCGTCGATTTCAATTAAATGGTCCCCCCGCTCTGGAGACGATGTCATTTCCCGGGAAGGCCTATTCCGAGCATACTTTTAATTAAAATCTTTGTGTCCATTTTCATGTCCGCGGTTAACGACGAGCGTCCTATCATCCTCGCGATAAGGCAGCTGGCGTGCAACGCGAACGTTGATTCGCGTTTAATCAACAGCGAGGATCTCGCGTGGTGCAACAACAAGGCGAGCATTTTTTTTTAATCCAATTAATACCCTTGCTGTATTGTTAACACAATAAAAATATGGAACATCGGAAACGAGATAAAATGCTTATACGAACCGCGTTTGGTAATATTCTGGATAGTCGCAAGCTCTTTTTTCCTTATCTCGACGATCGAAACATGGTCTTGTGGAGTAGAATGAACATGGTCGCGATTTTCAGGGAAACGCGGCGACGCGTGACGATGCTCATTCGCGATTCGAGATTAGCGAGTGTACGGGCGTGCGTGCGCATATGGTAACCATAGAAACTTTAATAACGTTCCCATCGCTCGCATAATACTCGCGTCGTCGCGACTAAAAAGACGCGAGGAATGTCGGTGAAGAAGGTCCAAAGCCGACCGGGGGGGAGGGAGCCGTGGCGCGAAGGGGAGACCCCCTCTGTGAAAGCTCGCTCTATACAAGACTTTTCACATGTCTCCTACACCGCCACCAATAAAGGGCTCGCAATTAGACAGATTACCATCGCTCGCCGCGGCAGCCGCGTTACACGCTCAATGGGAAAACGCGTCGCCCCTTTTCTTCGTATTTTCCTTCTCGGTTCGTCTCATTAGGCCGATCGAGATAATGCCTTGCGGAAAATGAAAAACGGTCCTCCGCGTCTACGGTTTTCCGGAATGGAACAAAAATCGCGGGTACGAGAGATTAGTGAACTTAATCGCGTTACGCGACACTTTGCCGTACTCTATTTTCGGGAGATTTCGTGGATTTTGACGAGGGTGCGATGAAGCGTTAGTGCGCAGTTGACACGGACCGTGAACTTGGTCCGAGAGAGCGTTTCTGGCCAGGGACCAAATATTACCGAAATACTCGCGCCAGGGAAGATGAAAAGGAGCATATAAATAATCGCATGTGGCGGCGGCGGCGGCGACACTCGAACACCACCACGAGGCGAACCCTCCTGCCGCCTATCCATCGCGCTCTTTCTCTCTGGGTCAGTGAACCTGCCTTGTGACATGCACGTCAAAGGTTCTCAACATTTATCAGTGCGCTGACAAAGATATTTGTGCAATCCAACTACCACAGCCGCTGGTGCGAGCATCGCGGTCACTTTTTATTGCTATGATGCTCTCGTCCCTGGAGCGAGAAAATGTTACCGTAGCGAGTTGTGCGAGGAAAAGTGACTGCTATGATATAACACATCGAGCGTTGTGCTTTCCATTTTCATAAAAAGAT
>JABFPT010000126.1:17140-29356 GCA_022817245.1 Nixonia krombeini | reverse complement strand
TTAACCATCGGCAAATGCAGCATTACAACGCCACATCGTCAGATTCGTCTAACATAGACCTAACTAACCGCGCTTCTCTCAACAAGTATTTTGCTGAAATCCCGCGTCAACAATTCCTCTAAATATCACGCGGAAAGTTTCCGTTTCGTCTCGATTCAGATTCCCACCGCCTCGGGCGTAAGCAAGCAACGCTGCCGCAACGACGAGAAGAAAAGCTCTACTCGGTCGTCGTCGTCGCATCGGCGACGGCGAACGAACGTAAACGACATTAACGAAGTCTGAACGAGTTGACGGCGAAGCGGCGGAAAAGACAGCGACGAGGCCGGCGAGAAAACGAGGGGGAGAAGGAAAATGGGGCTGGAGCGCGTCTGCTCTCGTCTGTATCGCGTCGAAGAGGCACGAGTGGCCCGCCATGTGCAATTATTCCTCCCGGGGAGACGACGGTGCTCGGCAATCGCGCGCGTCCGAACGGCTAAGCAGCACATGGGAGATCGCCGACGCCACCACTACCACCACCGCCGCCACCGACGACGACGACGACAACGACGATGACGACGGGTTCGATGTCCGCATCCCTTTCCCTACTCGCGCGCGGACGATTATTAGAGACGCTTCGCAGAAATGACCGTGAGAGTGGCAGCCTCGACGTACCTGGTCTAGAAAGGTTTTGCCTACTCGCCCATTTACTGCCGCACGCGACCTTAAGCTTCCCTCACAATCGGGCTCGAGTAATTGCGCTGAATCACGCCGCGCTCGATTTTGCAATCGATGCGCGTTGCAGGCGATTGTTTCTCGCTTAATTCCATTTTTTCGCTTTTATTTATAGTTTTTTGCGAGGGTAAATGAATTTCGATAAAGCAGTGCAATCGATAGAAGCGAGGCAACCAATTGGAGGATTGAAAATGTTGCGCAACGATAAGAACGGCGAGTGCGGTTTAAATTAATCATGAGATCGGTGAAAAACAGCGACGGTATATTCCAGAAGAGTTCCGCGAACGGATCCGACTGGCATAAGTATGTATTTGCGGGTTTGTACTCGGCTAGAATAAATTAAAGCAGCGCAGCCTCGTACTTCAGAACATGCAGAGTGCCAGACATCGGAGCACATATGGCGCATCAAGTCTTTCCGCGAACTCCCTCTCGACGAGTGACGCGGGCACGCGTGTGTATCGAAACAGATGCAAACTTTCATTCGTGGCCCGCGATGTGTCGAGCATGCCCAAAGCGGGTGCAAGCTTGCGAACTTAATTACATTTTTTACCCCCGACGCGCCATCTTTCCCTTTTTTCCCCCACATCGCCAAGTCGAAGAATCTAAGTCGAGAGGTTGAGAAAAAAGTGTGATTCGTCAATGCATCGATTCACTTCCAGTGCCGTTTCTCCTATGAACATTGATACGAACGGTAACTTTCGTATCTTCTTGTTGCATTTCGCTCTCGAGTAACATTTCATCATCGAATTGAAAAAAAAATAATTCTTCAAATTCGGCATTTGGTTTCTTCGTCCATTGACCCGAATTTTCATAAACCACGACCGCTTATTCGCGACGACAATTGTTCGCGTTTACGCATCAGTCGCACAACTCGCTGTGACCGATGCTCGGTCATTCCCGGAACGACGCATCTGCGACCGTGGCGTTAGAATGGAGTCACGTCCGAACTTTTCGCCCCATTGCATTTTTCGTCGAATCCAAACCGCGACACGGACAATTGCAATTGACGGGCGAGCCGCGGAACAAAAGCGGTAAACGAGGGTCAGACACGTGAAGAATGTTGTCGCGCTAACTAATCGGCATTGCCAATTAAAGGCAGACCTTTAATACGACCCGGGAATAACAAACGCAAATGCACGCGCGTTGCATCGCGAAGCGCGGCGGTAAGTCTTCATAAATTGCAAAGGTGAAATTATGGCAATGATAATTACGGCGCGAATTACGCCAAGTTTATGGCAGCGCCTTTATATCAGTCGCATTTGCCTTGTTAATGAATCGCGCTCGTGCAACAAGTGAACTTGGCACAACAATGAAAGTTCGCCGTGTGCGCGTAAAGGGCAAATTCAAATGTCCCCTCATTAATGCCAATTAGAAGCCGCTGCGGGCTGCGCTGCGCCGGAGGGTACGGCAGAGGCGGGAGGGGCGGGAAGGGAAGCGAAGAGAGTCCGGCGCGCACAGCCGTCCCCGACAGTTCGGATTAGAAAATCGCTCGCGAATGCGTGGGAAATGCGAGCCGTTGGCAAATAAACGAGGCGAATGAGGTACGCGCGCGCTCGCATTAGCGCCGAGAACCGCGTCGATTTCTCACGAGCGCCCGCTTTTCATTAGCATCGTCGTACGCCGGAGTATGTCCGGCGCTCGCTCCGGGGCGAGTGAGTTACGCCCGCGTCACGCCAATTCCCCCGGGAAAAGCTTCCGCCGTTTACCCTCGCCTTGTCGAATTTCTGATGTGAGAAGGCCTTTGTTACAACAGAACGAACTGATACATGCAGGATGTCTGAAAAGTCCAACACCGCAGGAATAAGAATTTAAAATGAAAATTATAGAGTGCTCCAATTTGAGTACTAATTAAATGGAAAAATGGATTTACACTAGAACGAATACTCCAGGTAAAAAGTTAATAGAACGGTCAATTAACGGCTTTTTATTAATTCGTCCCCTATAGACCGAAACTTTTGGGACACCCTGTGTATTGCGAATACATCTTGTGCGCAATTGAGAGCAAGATTCGGGAAAGGCGCGCTCAGTACCGCATTTAGCATGGCGTACGACCGCAGAGCGGTTGCTGCAAGTGTTGCAGACCTGCAACTCATTTCACTCGCGCCAGCAGGCACTTAATTGCGAGCGTAACGGTAAGCGGCGGGTACAGAAATAATAACGTGTATAACGCGGGGCTGCGACGACGACTGCGCTGAAAGATCGCGCTCGCAAATCGGTACCATTTACGCTCGCCGCGGTGAAACTTCCGTCAACCTCGGCGAACCGCGCGATGCTGCGCTCGCGATCTTACCGCTTGATTTGCTCAGTGCTGCGGGGGGAAATAGCGCGTGTGCGCGGTGTACAGAGAGTACACGCGCGTACACGCGCAATCGGCCACTGAGTCGCGAACATCGCATAACTGAATATACGATCGCTGTTACAACGTTCCCGCTTCGGGGACGAAATGAATTCGTCGGGGAATCGCATTCCTATTCGCCACTCGCTGAACCGGCAACTTTTTCGCTTTTGCAAGAAATCGCGCTCGTTTGCTCGGTGATGCTGCTGCACATTGCAATAATGTTTGCAGAGGAGGGACGTCGGACTTGCATAAAAAGATACACGTGATTACAGGTTTTTTGCAACACTTTTCCTTTCTACTAATTAACTTTTCTTGTTTGATTTCTCTTCAGTACAGTGCACTAAAGGGTGATCTTAATTAGATTGCGTATATCAGAGAGAAATGACGGGCGTGAAGGAAAACTAATTATTGTCATTGATTACATTTATTACGAGAAGTATAATATAAAGAAGTATAATCGTGATTAGCATGTATTTATTTATTATATGGTAGTTAAAAGCAATAACAACTAATTACGGGCAAATATATGTTTTGAACAAATGTTGCGTATACGTAATCGGTATTAGTACTCTCACGCTCACTGTCCCCGACAGCTTTATAATTTGCGGTATTGCTCTCTCAAGATGGCAGCGAGCAATTAAATTCGTTATGACACTAATTAATGTTAAATTCTTAAATAAAAGTTCCGTGGTGAGGGCAAGAAGCGTTTACGCCGTTTCTAAATTCACAATTAGTGGGCATCGTGTCTGTACTGTTTAGTGGAGGGGGAGGGGAGGGGGGGTATTGCTCTATTTTTCCCATGCATGTCTAATTAGTCCTACACTGGTGCAATATCACCGTTAATTCATTGCGGGAGCAAATTAGCAGTATCCTCTGGGACAAATTTTTCGTTACTTAATAGAAGCGGTCTCTTTCATCCGATTCAAGAAGAATCGTAGAAAGCGCACAATAACTTTTGCGGTAGACGCGGTTTAGGTTTAACGGCGCGTTTCGCAAAAACGCTCGATTAAAAATGCCCTCAATTAAGAGGTTATTGCGGCAGTGAAAACGACGCCGTGCGACGATTTCTCCAACGAATACGAATAATATAATACGTTCCCAGGGTACGCGGAAAGCCTCGCTTCTGGAATCCGATTGACCGAGAATCTTGGCTTTTCATCCTTTTTTTATCACGCTCGACGCAGCTGCGTGGAAGACGGGAGGAAGCAGAAGAGAAAGGCAGCCTTCGTTTACGCGTGAAAATGAGCCGCGCGATACATATTTTCCTCAATCTCGGCTTCAAGAGTGTCTGCGCAAAAAAACACGCGCTGGGAAACGTACGATGCATTGTCTAACGCCCGTTCCAACGCATAACTTGGAATATACCATCGTTCGCAAATAATTAAAAAACAGCATCGATCGTACAACGCTCGTTACAAAGTTGCACGATAAAAAGTAGTCCAGGCAAGTTTTGAAAAGTTGTCCTATGAAAAGCTGTAATCATTTGTTGGAAAAGAAAATCAACGGTTTAATGCGTATTTCCTCCGGCTGAATACATTTCGTTCGACGCGTATCGCAACGTGTAATAATCCTAGTAATAATTACGCGAGACCTAAAAATGCTAATCTTTAACCGACGATCTCTGCGCGTGGGTCGGCGGAGGACTCGAATACGAAATGACGCAATTTTTCAGTTCGAATACGTTCGGATGTAAAATCGATATTTCATCACATTGGGACGAGTCGTCGAGTAGAAGCGAAATCCAGCCGCGACAATGACTTTTCCCCGCCGCGAAAGCCGCGCCGCGTACTCGCAGAAACTATCGCTTTTGGATCGCGACGGGTATGCAAAGCATCCGCGTGCATAACTAGTTCGGTACTCGAGTCGGCAGCAGCAGTGGCGCGCATTCCTCACCGCGAGTGCGAATGCATCTGTAATGCGCGCGACGGCGCGCCAAAGGCGCGAGTATGAAAGGATTTGTTCGCGGCGATAAAGCAGCGGGCGAAAGCCGATGGGGCGCAGCGACGCTCGCGAGCATAAGTGGGACAAGTTGTTGCCGCGTCGAGCGGAAAATGAAGCCGGGACGAGGCGGCGGAATTTCGCGCTTTCGGAGGCTCTCGTCTCCTACGCGAGGTTTCTTCCTGCGGAGTATTGCACAGTCTGACGAACGTCACGGACATGTGTGCCAAGCACGCAGGTGCGTGGTTTCTCATCGCATTGAAAATATACATTTCTATTCATGCGCGCGTATCCATATGCAGTACTATAATTGTAAAGTGCGAACTGATCGCGAAAGATAGGGTTACGAATGTAATAATTTATTACTCTTGTAATATACTGTGCTTTTAATTGTTACGCAATTTTTATCAAACTGAGATGAAAGTATTACGTCTGTTACTTTCGCGGCTATAATTAACGCACTTTTACAACATTGAAAGAACGAAATCGGGGTAGTAAGGTAATAAAATATTCGTTATTACTGGAAACGTAAACTGTGAAATAAAGACAGAAACATTTTTTTAACTCATAAAAATGTTGAGTTGATCCTAAAACTGATTTCATGGTTGAAGAAAATTGCATGAGATTCTTAATTTTCTTACGGTATTTTAAATTTGTTACCGTTTTTATTACCAAAGGAATGTTTAATAGTTAAACTTTTCCTCCAAAACAATGGCAAAAGTCTTTGTCCCAACTTCGTATAACGTTGCGTTAAAATATCCGCAGGGAAATGAACTGCTGAAAGAAAAACGGTCAAAATGCGACTAAGATTGCGCCTTGTGCGTTAGTCAAATATCATCGTCGTGGGAAGGGCATGGGTGGAAGGCGAGTGTACGCTGCGCCGCAAAAAGACAATAAAAGAAAGCACTTGTTGCGATGGTTCGATCGCCGCGTCATTATCGTCATTATCCTTTTTTGCCGAACGTGGAACAGTTAGGCCGTACATTGTTGTCACAGCTGCACGACGGAAGTTCAGCTTCCTGCTTATCGGAAAGGGAATCGACTCCCCTCTCGTTTTCTCTTCCTCTCTCTCTCCCCCTCCTGATTACAATGCTATTCGTAAAGTGCACTTCCCGGATTTTCGTGATACTCGGTATTATTGTAGAGACGCGGACGGCGAGTGGCGAGGCAACGTCCTAATGCCGCGGGATCCCGGGCTGTAGGCACTCACGCATTTGGAGCAGCCCATCCGTGAAAGCTATCGAAGCAGATATCCGACGGACGGACGATACACACGCCGTTCACGTTGACGTAATTCCGTCTGATCCGGCGGTATAAAATAGCCCTTTTTCGGTGCGCTTTCCTTCCTCGTCCCTTATTTCCAACTTGACTAACAATGCGGCTCATTTCTGTACAAACGAGAAGCCAATTTAATCGATGCAAAGATAATTATTATTCGCCAATCCTTGCAATAGTTATTACAATAAAATTTTTCTCACTGTATAAGTTGTAAATTTGCAAGCTAACGCCGAAGTTTGCGAATCCTTATTCATAAGCCGCTGATGATACGAGGAAACTGTTCGTAGACACGCAAAAACATTTGTATGCGTTTTCAAATTCTTTTTCAACATTCATTCACAGCATATGTTATTATAAAATGTTCACATACGCTATTATACTCTCGTTAAACGTATTTATAAATCGCATGCTGCCTTAATTGCGAACTGTAGTTCCAGGGAAACAATTGCCTCGGGAACGCACCGCCTCTAAGGCAATTGGGATTTTACAAAGCAATTTGTCTTGCGAACTGGAACAAGAATTGAAAATAGCAGTACAATCATGAATTTATTTCTCGTTACTATCGTCGAAAAAATATGTGGAATCTGTAAAAAAATATTAGAGATCAGTCAAATAAATACTTCACAAGTGTACAATGATATACCTAATTGTGTGAATACGATTTGACACATTTTATTCGTACAATACTCTTACCCCGAAACGCGCACCAACCGGTTTGTTTTTTACCATACATTGCTCGACTAATATTATCGTCGCGCGCCGCGGCAGACAATTAAAAAATATATCGATTGCAATTACTTCTATCCCCGTTAGTCCAGTAATCGAAGTAATTTCTCTTGGTGCAATTTCACTGCTTGACGCAACATTTCGCCAAAAAATGAGCTCGGCGGTTAAACCAAGAACCTAACGTGGGATTATTAAATAGCGATATGAAAATGACAACTGACAGAGGAGAGGACGAGCGGGGGAAACGATCGCGGTGTCGGGCAGAGGACCGGTGGGACACGTACAGGGCGGCCGCGATTCCGCCGAGCGATGCACGGATTCGCCCGTAAGCGCTACTCTGCGGTTGCACGCACCGCGAACATTCCCATGATGCACGCACGTATGTATTGGCCGCGTGTAAACTGGAGACCATGATTGGTTGCGCGGCAAAAAGGAACTCGATAAACAGGACATCGACAATCGTCCTATCATATTTCAGGACAACCGGTTACCTCCGGCGCTGCATTCGCTCGCTCTCCCCCCTCCGCCCGGACTGTTCTTACACATTTGTCAATTCCCGCACTTTTTGCCAATTTCAAGCTCCCCTTTCAACCACCCCCTCTCCCCTGAAGGCATTATGTTAGCCGCTGTTTTCAATTCATGAAAAACGCCACGTGAACGCACCGCGCCGATTCATTAACCGTCCCTCGATCAACCCATTTCCATTTTACACGCCCGATTAATGCGCGACGACGCCATTTAATTACTCCAACTACAGCGAAGTCATTATATTGTTTCTTGCTGTTAGTCCGGCGTCTGTGTAACGTCACTGGAGCGATTCGCGTGCAAAAGGGCGTTTAACAAGTTCATTGCCGTTGGCCGCCTAAACTGATACGAGTACGATCGCGGGGTGGAAGCGGCGAGGAAGCGGTGTGAGAACGGAAATGGCGTGAAAGTGTTGCGCCCTCGTCGCCGGCCGCTTTTTGTCCCGCGGACTTTTACGACGAGCCGTAACGCGTTTCCGGCGAGCACGAGATTCCGCAGGATCGAATTCCTCTCGCCTTATTCCCGACGCGGAATCCGTCGTGAACACGAGCGCGCGGAAGATACTCGTAGCTTACCGGTTCTACTCGTAGACGTGTTGGGAGCGACGCCGAGCGTTCCCTCGCAGGCGACAAATGCGACTTGAATTAATCGCTCGCATTAATGACTTTCGCGTTTCTGCGCGGCGTGACCGTTTCAAATTGTGTCAAACGTAAGGTATCTTTGTGAAGTAGACCCTGCCTAACTTTAGAAAGAGTTCCGTTGAAGTTATACAAAAAAGTAGAATAAACATTTGGGGGTGCTAACTTCACGCAGCAGCCCTTTTTCGGAAAGAAAAGTTTTTTCAGAGAATTTTTCAGAGAATCTGAGTAGGTCTACAGTTTTCGACAGGTTTTAGATACGGTTCCAGCGAATTTTTAAAAATAGGGGGAACTAAAGTAACACAATAGAGACAACAAAAATCGGAAAATTCGATAGATAGCTCTTCCTCCCTTTCAATTTGATTTTTTTCTAATATCTCTGCCCCTAATGCTGGGGAGGGCGGGCATAGGGGGTGATTCTTAATGGATACCGCCAAGGCTATTTATTGATGTGTCACTCAAAGCTGAAGGCCGAAATTGATTTTTCGGAAAAAACTGAAGGGAGTACCTGAGTACCCCTTTAGAACATCACGAAAAACTTTTTTACTATTTTCTTGTCTTCTTTTTACGCTGTGTGACGTCCGCTTTGATGAGGAATCTGAATCGGTGCCACAGTCCCGGAAATTACGATTGTAAGTGCCTTTTTTTGGCAAAGGATCATCAAAAATGTTCAAGTTTGTTGCTCTTTGTTTTAGAAAATTTGATAGAATTCTTCTTTAAGCTTATCAACAACTGTTCATGGACAGAATTCCTCTCTATACATATGATACACAATTGATAACTCATGTAATGAAAAATTACAAATTAAAAATTGTAACATTATATCAAATGAGTAGTGTAGATATAGATCGTTGGTTTCTCCATGTCCTTTTACATATTTGCCAATATTACTACTGGATGCAATTGAATCTTCTTTATTTACCAGCCGAGAAATGTGATTCCTTTTTCCTTTAATTATGATCAACCTTGCAGTGTAACCACTCATGGCCAAAATACTTTCTTTCTACATTCTATCGGCACTTTTGTTCATTTACGTAGAGATACAATTACTATGATCTTATTAATGTCTAAAAATGTATAAAGTAATACCTTATTGCAGACTCTTCTTTCTTCTGTCTCGTTGGTGGGTTCAGCATAGACTCTTCACGCGATTCGTTACCTTATGCTCACTCACTCACTCACGCACACACGTACGCGCGCACACACACACCGCCGTACTCTAAAAGCTTCAAGTCTATGCTACTACGACTTTTTTCATATTTTCGTAAAAGTTCCAGGAGAATCTTTCTCAAATTAGTGAGGAATTCTAGAACTATCGCAGAACTGCTCAAAACTCTAATTATTTTTTTATTTTCAACAAGAGGTTCTAACTTTACAAGATAAGGATACACAAGACGCACCGGTTCATGCGAAAAATGTCACACGCTCAAAACGAGAGACGTTAAATTAGTCGACGCAAGTTGGTCGATTCGTCAATTGCATACATATTAATTGGTTCCGTATTAATCAACGTGAGACATATTCGTTCATTCATCCAAAAATCTCGCGATCGACATATTTTTGTGTACAAGGTAAAAAAAGTTATCTCGTGGCGGACACGTGAGAAACGCTGCAGTTAAACATTCGCGGTAAACGCAAGCGTAAATGGTGCCGTTGCGCTGGAAACAGGTACTACTGAATTAAGACAAATTGTTGTTATTACTGCGCCAATTACGGCACCGATGTTTACGGCGAACGGTGTTACGCGTAAAAAGCGGCGGCAATTAAATTCGCGCTGCGGAAAACCGTTATAAATATTGATTGGGAACAGCGCGATGTTATTATTCGTAGATAAAGAAGCGTATACGACTTCCTTAGAAGCGCACGATGCGCGCGGCGGAACAGGCTCGGCAGCCGAGGGAAGATCGTCGTAATCTTGAAAGTGCCCGTGAGTATAATCATACTCCTCGGACATAATTTACCGTGGGAGTATTGCCCCTCCCTGATTGAACGGCGCATCGAATGACTACATATTTGCAAGGTGGATTCGACGCGAGAGCGCGACTCCTCGCTCATCCAACAACGAATAACGCGTTTCTCGTTTCGTTCCGTCGAAACGAAGGAAATCACTTCCGCGAAAATGGTTCCCTCTAATTTACATGCAACCCTTCTTAATGTCGTTGGAACTATTCCTATCACAGCTTACACATTTTATTGCTTTTATTACATTCTATAATACGATATTATTAAATATGTGTGCCAGAGCGGTTTAGATAAAGACATAAATGAAGTAGTTGGGAACAACGGCGAAGATAAATGAAGCAGTTTCGAGCAAACAAGCGTCGATCAAGCGTCAGTCCGTCAGTCGGACATGGCGAGCATAATCCGAATAAGAAAAGTAGCCAGCGCGTTTGCGGCGCACGAGCAATCGTCGATTCATTGGCGGTCCGTACAGGCGTCGATCGGGCAGGCGAGAGATGTCGATTGATAAGACGCGGCGATGGCGGCGGCGTTGCCGCGAACGTCCGCGGTACGACCGTCGTGACTCACAGCGGCGATCGCGAGCCTCCGCCACGACGGCATTGGCCGCGCGCGAGTCCTCGGATTGCCGTCATCCGCTCCATTTGCGCGGAAACGTGATTAATCAAAGCCAAACAACGCCGCTTCGTCGAACATACGAGCAACGGAGAATTCGAGAGTCGGGCTTAATGCGAGGGGGTCGGGTTTGCCGGTGTCTGGAAACGCGTGTCGACGATCGAGCTTGATAAAAAGTATTTATCACAGCTCGTGTGGCGGTTACAAAAGCGAGCGGGGTCGGCCGGATAAGATAGACGACGTTGCCTTGAAATTGAGACACGCTTTATGCAGGTCGCCGTTACTCGGTCCGATCCAATATCACGCCTGCCCTTCCACCCACGTACTATCCAGAGCTCTCTCCCTCTCTCTCTCTCTCTTTCCTTCATGCGCACACCCCTCCAGCCCCGAAGTGCATTCCTCGACGCGCGCCACCGTTCTTTTCTCTTGCCTAGGCCGCAGAAAATGGCTCCCGATCTTGCTTGCTCCACTGAACTCGACCATGACCACCTTTCTCGACGTGAGAATAACGATCGTTGTTACACGTAATAATATCACGGAACGACAATGCTCGTAAATAATCGGCAGTTGCGAAATCGCTGGTATTCGAGTACGTTGATAATCACCTTCCCATTTTTTCGCTTTTTCTCCTCGATCCAATTAACGCGGCAAATCGATCGACATTCACCGCACACATTTCCTGCCACGTGTATCGCTTCGCGCGGTCGAAAAATTACAATCGGGTTTTTCTGCGGCGTGCCGGGGGAATCGTTTGATTGAAAGGAATTGATTTCAAGCCTGCATCGAAAGCGGCGCGAGGCGTTGCGAGCGTGACGTTATGAGGGACGGAATGCCACATTGTAAAATGATGCGAGGAATCCGGAGAATGCATCCGAGAGAGTCGTCCGCCGTCCACCGTTGCCGTCGTGCCTGACAACTGCCAAATTCCCGACTCCCTCGGCCCCGCCACTCGCACCCGCCTCGATGTATCACCGACCAGCCTCCGGAGCAGCGCCGTCAAATATTTTACGCCTCTTATTACGCGCCACGCTCGACGCGGGCCTCCTGTCAAGTATGCGCGTATTTATAATATCGTCAGTGTGATTCACTGTCCGACTCGTACGAGAACTAACGCGAGCCGCGATTAAATCTCTCGCTGGGACAAGTCCGGGAAAACGATTTTCACCATTGTCGCGGTTGACGGGAACGCAAACCGGTTGATAAATACGATAAACACTCACAGGCGCAAATGTCGTCGGCGTAAAAATGACGCGAGACGTTTATCGAGGTATATTTGTAACGATTAAACCCTCGTTTGACACATTGTTTTTTAACACATTTATTTTACACTCGCGATTTACTTGCCCTTCCGCTGACCCATTTTTCTACGTGTTGTACAACCCGACAAGCCCATCGGTCTGTGTAGAGCAAAGTGCGAGGCAAATGTTACCGCGGTGCAGTTGGCGGATTGACGTATCGCATTTCAGGACAATAATAAACTCGCGGGCA
>JABFPT010000125.1:45961-56981 GCA_022817245.1 Nixonia krombeini | reverse complement strand
AGAAATTATTGACACGTCGAATTTCAACAAAAATTTTGACAGGCGGTGAAATACGAAACTCGAAATATGTCATCAACGACCCCTAACATTGGAATGCGGAAGGTGAAATATCTCGTCGTCCGTTCGCAATGCACGTTAATGGCGAAATTCAAGTGCCTGTGACATGATTTATAATGTTTCTGTAGCAAATATTACATTTCTTAAACTGATCAATAAGACTGATCAAAACAGTCGTCCACGGACGGAAACGCGACCATTACAAATGAATGAGCGAAACGGTGAACGCGTTATAGCGGAACTGTCCAAATCGCGTAGCGAGGGAACAGAAGCGACGAGGAAGATGAAGCCCTAACAGGAAGATCGCTTTGATTATTTTCCCGTCACGGCGTTCAAGGCAAAGACCTATCGTGGTGTACGGTGGCAGTGGCGGGCCTGGTTTTCTGGAGAATTTACCAGTCATCGTGACGAATTTCATCACGTACCAAAAAAGGGAAGACTCTGTTAGAGCGTCTTCGCCTAACCGCGAACGGAGGAAGTGAAAAAGAGCAGCATCTATAGATACGACGATTCGTCTCGGTGATCTTAGGAGCCGACTACTCCGTAATTTCATTCGAAATACAGGGGCCTTGCATCACGCCGCGAGAACCGCCGCCGAACTCGAGAACTTTGCGTATTTCGTAAACTTGGCATTGGATGGAAGCCCCGATACGCCGCAAAACCCAGTTTCACTATATTTCTCCACCGTCATCGCTCGAACGTCGTTCGAGACAAGCGGTTTTGTAAGAACAATTAAAACATTCTTTTCCTTCCCTTCCTTCCTGACGAGCGGCGACTGCGGAAAAAATATCTCGGGATTGGGAGATTTTTCCTATTGCGTTTGTAAATAAAGAGGAAGAACAGCAACGGCGGGAGTAATAAAAAAAATTGCGTAGATCCTTTGGTTAGAAAAGTGGCCGGGTTTGCGCGTAAAAAGGTCAGGGCATGTACTTAACCGCGGTGCTAAAAAGCAATAAAAACGTCTTAAAAAGGTGGCTTTGCTCTCTCCAACATCCAAGCCCGGAGAGTTCGCCACAAAAGTGTACACGAACAGAAAGAAACGCTCGCCACTTGACATATTTTATAAGCGGTGAAAAAAATCTTTTATCTCATTTCCCTGGACGATGCGGCAGACGGCGATTTTGGGCACAGTGATTTTGATCGAATCGCTTACGCGATAAGGAATGATAAATCAATTGTTACAATTGTTTATGATACGGAGTATGCATCGCCACGGCTCGGGTATAAAATATAAACGTGACTGAAAAATATATTCATGCTTAAAATTTCGAGCTACAGTAATGCCCGGTTTATACACAGTTCCGTCGACCTGATGCAGCGCTATAGACATTTACGACCAATGGGGAAGCAAATATACATCTTTAGTATACTACTCCGCACGAAACGGACGTTGCTTGTATATCCACATGGAAGATAAAAATTATGATTAACACTCGCTGTAAAATTACGGAATCTGATGTAAATTTATAAAAAAAGTAGACACAATAAAAGAACGCAAACTTAATAAAACGCCAGTAAAATGTTAATTGGTTTCTGAAAGAGGAAATTATTTCACAGACACTTGCAAAGGTAACAATTACGCTTATGCTTTCTCGGCGCCCAGATTTCATTTTTATTGCCAATTCCGCTCCGAAATTGTAGCGAGAGCATTAAAATTATTATTATTATTATTCGTATTATTATTAGTAGCGGTAATTCAAAAGTGGATTAAAATGTAAACGCGTTTAATGAAAAAACTGACTTTATTTTACGCTTAAATTGCACAAGTCAAATAATAATCAATTTGTACCAAATAAATAATTAACATTTCTCAAAATGCTAATTTTTTGATATTTTTTCAACTCGTGGTTTTTATTGAACATGTGAGACTAAGGTATAATGAGGTATGAGTAATGTGGCTAACTTTTTCAAAATATCTAAAGTAACTGTTTTCATTCGCTACACGATGTTACATACATTTTTTTTGTCATATCAATAATTCACTTATTAAAACTTAATGGTATATTTATTACTCGTTTGATAAAGATAATGCTTCAAATGATTATAAATTTGAGCAATAAAGGGGTAAGACCGAACAGTATTCATGTATTGTTTAATAAGTTAAGAATTCCTGCTCTTTCTCTGTAAGGTGTCTTTGATCGTAACAAAATGAATCTGATACACGCATAGACACGTTCTCCTTAATCGTGCGAATCGTGCAAATCGAGCGATCGTTGTCTCCTCGTTGTTCCGAGCACACAAGGTGAATCAAACTGCCTCGCACTTTGTCGAGAAAACGGCAGCGGGAAAATTGGAAACGCAAACTCGTTAAAAGAGAGCGCGCGGTCATAAAAAGGCGTTGTACGCTAACGATCGACGAGCCCACGTTTGTGCTCCATTGGACTGAAACTGGGGTCCCTCGCGAGCAAAGATCGCGCAGTGGATCGAAGCCCGGTGCGAAAAGAGGAGAAAAAGAGCGAGGTCGAAACTCAGCGCCAAATTGTCGCGACGGCTGGAAAATCGAGCGAGGCACTCGACCAATGCAAAAGGAACGAGCACTCGAATTGTCCTGTATTTCACGAAAATACTCGGCACTCGCCTGCTCCCCGCTTCCCCGCTGCCGGCTCGATTTCTTTTTTAAGTTAGCGCGACTAGCTGCTGCCACGCCACAACCCCGCCGCGTCGCGCCATTATGATCACATCGATTACGCGGCCGCCGAAGAAAAACGCTATTCCGCGACCCCGCGATTCACACACAGCATGAGACGTATAAATTTCTCGCGCTGACGCGTGTACGTTATTTTGCAACGCGACTACGCGACGATCGCGTTAATGGTTTCGTAATTTAATAAATATCGACGACTGCTTGCTAACCAGACGATTAACGAGACACCACGCAAATGAACGCTTAACGCGTTGTAAATCTAATTTAGTCTTAATCGAGATATAATTTTAATAAGATCGCCGACTAATATATTTATATTTCCATTAACTGAGAGTTCGTTGATCTGCTACTTGTGCCAACGATGAGTTATTACTTATAATCACTAATTTTGCATACTTTCAAAAACTAATCCAAGAAATGCATGTAATTCAAGTAATTTCAGTATAACATTATTTTACTGCAAACTTTTCACTATACATCATTTTTGTTTAACATCTTACTCGCAGTCTTTTATTTTCGATATTTTACCAATTTTTTCGTATAACAAAATGTTTGTATCCAGCATTAAAGCAAAGAAAAAAAGATGTATAAAAGTGGAACAGTTTGCTGCCGAACCAATTCTTATATTTTATAATTGAATTATTGACAACCGGTACATTTTTAGTAAGTTTGTATTTTAAAGAATATTGATTACAATTTCCTCTGAAATGTAGAATGTTGTATGTATAGATGCATTAAAAATGTACAATTTGCATTTAAACCGTTTCCTCTAAAAATTCCGTTTGTTTTCTTATTTAAATAATTAATTAGCTAGTTAATTAGATTCTGGGATAAAGTTTAGTGATTAGGAAAGTAAAGGTATGTTGTATCAAACCTTGATTGAAACGTATAATCCTTGAGAAGAACGGCAATTACGCAATGTTGAAAGTGTCGTGAATATACTAAATCAATTAACCGAAAAATTTTTAAATGAAAAATCCTATAGGTTGGGTAGTAGTAAATATGACAGATCTAAACGGAAGGATTTAGTAAATCAATTTCATCTTTAATTTCAATTAATTAATTTACTGTACATATTACCTTATTTTACGAGAATAATTAATATGTAAAAAGATACATTACACATATGTGTCACACTAATAGTGATTAAAAGTACATTTAGAAAAAAATATGTATTAGTATTTTAAGTATACATTACTTATCATAAATATAATAGCAGACCGATGTTTTTTAATCAACTCGATGTGATTATTGTCATGTCAATAACTGTGCATAACTTTGACTTAATATTAAGGGTGCAAATTGGCTACATAAACATACATTAAAGGTAAACAATTTCACTACAATAAGGTGAGAATATACAGAAGAATACACCTTGCTTCGTCAGTCAACGTAAGGTTGGTTCTATTTCAACATGGCGGTATACGCCGAATTCAAAAATTATTTAAATACATTCTAAGTACCGTTATTTAAATTCATTAGGCATTTAAGAAAATAATTCATATGTTATAAATAAGAATTATTAGCTTTATTTACACATAAAGAATATCTTTTTGTAACTATTGTTGCAAAATTTTAATTATTTACAAAATTAAATAATAGACAAATGTGATAAAATGATATATGTATGTTTATACAAATACATGATTTTCGTATGTCAATTCTTGAAGGAATGTTTCCTTTCTTTCGTAAAAAGATCAATAATTTAATTTTTTTAATTATTGTTCTATGTTACAACTGTATCACATTACTTCATCTTTATTAAACACGCTAAAAACACTAAAAATCAGCGTTCTTAAATTCCATGTGAAGTTAGAAGAGTTCACTTATTAAGGCGGTCACTTCAATTTTTCATTTCGTGTTTTGTCATAAAGAGATAATCACACTAATAATGTAGGAAGATGTATTAGTATGAAATGAATAAACATTACGTCAAATAACATACTCCCCAGTAATTTTAAATATTAAAAGTTATCGAAATCATATGATTACATAAAACAACTCAAATAAACCTATGCATTCCCACTTCTGTTTACCGTATGAACACACATTTACTGTCACAATGTCATAACCTCAAAGTTTCAAGTTCACTGTGACACTTACTCCTAAAAACAATCCACTATATAAATAATAATGAGGAATAAATAATGGTTATGTACCAAGTCAAAATTAATTAATATCACTTTAAGAAAGTCGAGGAGTTTTTATTAAACTTGTACCAATTATTACTCAGTTATTTACAGCTCATTGAAAGGTATTTTCATTTTTTCTAATAAAATAACTATTTAAGCTAAAAAATGGTAAAAGCAGAAGTTTTTAAAATATAGTTTATTCTTACAGCATTTCTTAATATCGTGATGTTTTTTAATTTAAGATAATTGCAAGCAGACAATATGTACGTGACAAGATCATAAACCTTTATGAGAGTAGTGGAGTTATTATTGGAATTCTACAAATTTATCCTTGAATAAAATTATTTATAGTCTTTATTTACATTGTTATAATAATCTCATGGCAGCCATAAGACACACTCTGCAGAGAGAAATTTTTACTCCAAATGATGAAAAGTTATTAAGTGTGTGTCATGTTAGCAAGGCATACAAGAAAAAAAAGACCAGTTTTTTGTGCTTATCATCGAATGTTGATACTCCAGAATCTTTGATCTTATATCAAATAAAGAAAAGTGACAAGAATGGGTTTAAAAAGAAACAGTCATGGTCATTGGCTGATGTTCATACAGTTGATGGAGTGGATGGTGACTCCATGGACATTGAGCTCCACATTGATAAAATTTATAAATGGAGTGCCACAAATTCTCAAGAACGTAGATCATTTCTAAGTACATTATATACTTATACTTTTGCTTTTCCTCAAAGACCATCTTTTAAGAACATTCCCAAGGAATGGCTGGTTGAACCTACTTCTTTAAATGAAAGGGAAAGCATTAAATTTACTACAGGTAATCACATGGAATTATTCTTTGTCGTATTGTTCATTAATTTCATTATATCTTGTTAGTTTCATTTTTTTGTACTGCAATCATAAGTAAATTTGTAATATTTAAATATAATGATTCTTTAATATTTGAATTGTTTTTAATAACTATAAAGGTATATATTTTAACTTATTCAAAGGATTTCATTACATTTTTAATGGTATAAGATAAACATTCATTTCCAATTTATTTTCAATAAATAACGTTAACATTTTTTCTTATTCATTGTACACAATGAAAAAAGAAAAGTTTAATTACAATTCACGAACATTGATTGACTTTTCTTCTTCTATGTTTAATGAATGATTAAGTTAAACTATGTAACATTACTAATGATATTTCAATCTTGCAGTATCTAACGAACGCGGTAAGTTTTCATAGGTAAAAGTATTAATTGTTAGGATGACTCAATATGAATGTTTATAAGTTTAAAATGTAATTATTGTTTGAAATACACTATGGAATAAAATTAAATCATATTTTTGTGAATAGTAACAATTGATGAAGTAGTCATTAAAATTTTAGTGATCAGAGTAACTGTTCGAGTAGTAGATAGACATTGCTTCAAGTTCTTTCCGTACCCAAATTGAATACAAATGATTAACCATTTAAGTTGTAAGCAATGAGGTCATGCTTCTTCGGTGCATTCTGTGCACATTTTTTATTATTACAACAAATATTACACTAACAACGTAATGAAGTAAATAATGTATAATAAAGTATAAAAAATAATAAAATACATTTTTATATTAACGAAGTAAGTGATGAAAACCTGGCAATCTCACTCTTTAGTAATTTTGGACACAGAGTGAGGCAAGCACTATCACTTTACTTAGCAGTAGTTGATTAGAAAACAAGATAGACCCATGTCGCTCAAGTGGTTAAAGCATATATTTTATAGACAAAACTCCAAAGTTCCATACAATTTTGCCCAAACATGTCCTCTCTTAGTAGGAGATAGATTGTTACCATTCATGTGAAATCACACATAGTTATTGTACTCACGTAGAAGATACTCCAGTCTGTCATATAAGTGGAGAAACATTTATACACTCATTCTTTGCAGATTTTATACATGTCTGAAATACATCATTTTTTGGTTCAAAAAAATATGCTTTAATTTTGTTGCCTAGTATATTTGAACAAAAAATTAAAATTTACTTTTAAATAGTAGGTTTTCTTTTAGATGTTTGTTTGTTTGAAATAGAGTAGTACATAAGTTAGAATATATTAGTTAAAGTATTTTAAATCTTATGAAATCTGGAATTACTTTATATTCAGTATCGTATTAAGTAATTGTATAATATTTATAACAATATCTTGACAGATATTTTTAAATTGATGTAAGGTAGGTTGTAGCATATAAATTATTAATTATATATACTTCTATGTCAATGTTGATAGCTGCTATCAGAAAAAATAAATGTTCAACTAAAAAAATTATTTTGTTAAATGTAGATTGTTCAAATAGTGTATCCCCCAAACTTTTCGGTTGTGAGAAAAAGTGGTTAGAAATATATTTACTTGATGTTTAACAAAATAATATTTAGTATTGGTCTTAATTTCTAAATAAAATTTTCAGATCTTTTGTCTACATCATTAACTTCTGAATATCAGCCCATCACAGATAAGGAAGCCGCTGATCTTGCTTCGTTGATGAAAGATTGCGATTATGCTGTATCTAATGCAGAATTATTTATGGAAACATTATCTAAAGAATTGTCTATACTTGATGGGGTATGTTTAAATAAATGTACTTTAATGTGTTTTGTGGCATGAAACAGAATTATGTTATTCACATGGACGTTGAAACAGGAAAATGTACAATCAGTATTAGCATCAGAACCGCAAGTCAGTCAGTTAATGAAAGGTATTGAAGCTGCTATCGAAGAGGCTTCTTTGGTAGAAGCTCGATTAACTGCTTACGATGAAGCACTTGGGAGGATTAGAGAAGCTATGGAACGTGTTGGTCAAAAAAATCAGGCTATTCATACAGCTAATCACAACGCCAGGCTGCTACTGGAACAACTTGACGCTGTGATCGTAATATTCTTCAATTATCTATCTTTTATTATATTCGTATATGAATTATTATTATATGCAGAGAAGTACATTTAAAAATATGTTCCACTGAAGAAAATCATCGATTGTGTATTTCGAATCTATTGTTATATCCAGACGCAATTGGACATCCCTGCAGCACAACAACGTGTACTAAATGAAGCAGAACTTCCGGAGAATTTAGAAGATTTATGTCAAGCCGGTGTTGCACTCTTAAAAGCAGTATCGGCCCCTCTACCACTGGGACTCGATAGATTGGGTGCAGTTGCTGAGCAGAAAAGACGCCTTGACAAATTAAAAGCCAAGTTTTCTCATATTGTAGCAAGACATTTAAATAATTTATTTGTTTACTTGGTATGCATAACACACTTGAATTTATTTTATACTAACTTTATTAATATTACAATCCTTCAAATATAAAATTTAAAAAGTTGATAACTTTTTTAATGTATATTTTTATGAAATGATAACAATTAATAAACAATTCAGGGTAACGACGTAGGAGATGTGCCGAGTTCTGCAGCGAATCTTACGCTTCCCACTCACCAGAGTGTTCATCGCGAGTTGGAACCATATACTGAGTTAATGAAACTTTTAAAAGTATTGGATAACAAAGTTTTTGTACAACTCACGTCAGTTTACACTCGCACGATGAGTACTCTATACCAAAGAGACTTAAAATTCTTCTTCGAAGAGGCCAAAACTCGTCTTGCAAATAAACGTATCAATGGTAATATTACTTTTTAAACAATTTCTTCTCGTGCAATAAAATATAAAAAATATAATAATATTGCAGCCAATGCATCGAAATCTTCCAGTGGAGCAAAAGTGGAAGACTTAATTACCCCGGCACCGATTTGTCTTTTAAGCGGTGAAAATTGGATACCGCAAGGAGATGGCATTTTACTTGATTCAATACTTGATCGCGCTTTGTCACAACTACAGCCAGTTTGTCTCGCTGAACAAGCCTTTTGTGTTACATTCCTTCATTTAGGATCTTCAGTAACTTTTCCTTCAAAAGTAAGATGTTCGACAGTATAGTTCATAATAATTACATATGATTTTGTGTATTTTTACTTCATTTGTGTACAATACATGCCAGACAGTCTTTAAAAAATTAAACTTTCATATAATGAAAGTAGTATTATAGAATTAAGCACACACAACAATTAAACAGAATTTAATTGAATATCAGATTGTTTAAATAATACATAGAGAAACGACATTGAAGATGTAGAGAATGCAAATGATGCCACAAGTCCTGGTTCGGTGACGTTATCAACAAGCAAAAAACTGGAGAAACAAGTAAATGAAGAAGTTCGTGCAATGATGGGCGTGATATTTCCGTCTCTTGAAACAGAATTAAACAACTTCATCTCTTTCTTAGATAAGATTGATAGTTTGTAAGTATGGACTTCAATTTTATTCAAAATCATATAACTTAAGATTCATGAATAAATTTTTTAGTTGGTGCATGTATGTTTTGGTGCGACTATCACAACATGTCATGTCAGCACAGGACACAGGATCCTTCCTCTCAATGACTTTCGCATCGGCGCTTGTACAAGTGAAACGATCTTTCGATAAATTAATGCAAACGCAACAACAATCAATTCTTCGCGATGTGAAAGTAAACCGCAGACATAAATGCGGAATTTTACCATATGTGGAAAATTTTGGACCATTTGCTAGGATTACTGAGAATATATTCAAAAATTCTGACAGGAAAGTCGATATGGAGAAATGGTATACGAAGCTGATTGGAACAATGTTTGAAGCTATTAACACACACAGTGCTGAACACCACAAAACGCCACAAGAAGTTGTAAAAATGGGTACATTTCATTTGTATTTTAATAATCTATGTATCATTCGAGTAGAACGTGTTTTTATTTTATGTGAAATAAAATAAATTGTTATTTTTCTCTCCTTTATGTACAAATAAAAATTAACATTTTCCTACTTTCAGAAAATTTTCACCATCTGTACGATCTTTTATCACAATTAAAAATATCAGTATTAGATCACGAACGTAAAGAAGCCAAACAAAAGTATCATGACGCACTTCGTGCTTATGTTACACAGTATTTTGGTCGTCCATTGGAAAAATTGAATGTATGTTCATTAAATTTGAATATTTACAATAAAATGCAAAATATAATTTCTAATTTACATTATGTGAAGAAAACTTTCTACATGATACTCTACAAACCTTTATCAAGAAAAAATTTTTAAGTGAAAGATGCTAAATTGAAATTTGCATAACTAATCATTTTATTACATGCTTTCTGCAGTTCTTCTTTGAAGGAGTTCAGGCGAAAGTAGGAGCAGGAGTCAAGGAATCAGAGATTAGTTATCAAATGGCTTTTAGTAAACAGGAACTTCGTAGGGTAATAAAAGAGTACCCAGCTAGAGAAGTAAAAAAAGGTCTTGAGCATCTGTATCGAAAAGTAGAAAAACATTTATGCGAAGAAGAAAATTTGTTACAAGTAATTTCTTTATATTGTAAATAATAAAATACATTTATTTTTATATGCATATGATATCGTATATTCTGTTATAATGTTTAGGGAATAAAGTAACATTTGATAATTGTAGGTTGTTTGGCGAGAAATGCAAGGTGAATTTATAGCGCAGTATATTCACATTGAGGAACTAATTCAGCGATGTTATCCTGACAGCATGATTACGCTTGAATTTACCATACAAGACATTTTAGAGTTTTTCTCAGAAATAGCACAGTCTCATTGAAACATACAGGAAATATGTAATGTAAAAAGGGAATGTAAGACTTATGTTGAAGGTAGTTAATTGTTATAATATTGGAATCTCAAAGTACAGTCCTAAATTACGGCCTTTTCAAAGAAGTTGTACAGAACTTATATGTCTTGCAAGAAAAACAGAAGGATGCTTATAAGCCTTACCTGACAATAGAGGATAAATGATATGATGGTGCAACATATTTATGTAAATTGTATTGAGAACTTTGTTGATACAATGTGTAATAGAAACCATTATAGGAATCATATTGTTAATAAAAAAAAATATTTTAATGTATAAATCTCAATTTTTATTTATTGAGACACCTTTTAACATACATCAACTTTCTATTTACAAAATAACTGTTGCAGCACGTTATTTTTGATAATAAGTAAATCTACACTGCATAAACTTGGTTATATGAGACAGTTGGTGTTTTTTTATTGGCTTTCTTCATACATTTCCTTAGGTGACTTTGGTGGAAATGCATTGAAGAAAATTAA
>JABFPT010000124.1:38746-49644 GCA_022817245.1 Nixonia krombeini | reverse complement strand
TCTGGACGAAATTCTTATTTTTAACTTCATATACATAACAGAGTATACATTATTTGTAAGATAAAAGTTGTTATATTGAAATTTACCGTCTTGAAGAATAAATCAATTAACATCGTGAAAGCACACAACAACTGTAGACAGTTGTTCTAGTTTAGTTTTTTCGTACAACATGATTATGATTCACAAAGTGATTTCAAACTGTTCGTGATACGTATAAGCAAAAATATTCGTACAAGTAACCCATAGAGCAGTTGAACGTGATATTCAGGCTTCGATTCGTGAATACGATTTGCGCAGATCGAGGGGGAATCGTTCTGCCGGAACTACGAGCCACCGAGCGCACCGGAAATCGAGTGTATTTCTGTGTATCTCATTAATTTCGTTCGATATAATAATGGGAAAGCCGTCGCTTCACCCTCGGCTGCGAGCAACGCTGATTAATGGAGGCGCGTTTTGACTTCAAGAGTCCCCGCTGTAGCGGTTTGATACATAGCCCTTCTCGTCGAGCGGGCGCCACTTTTGTCCGCTTTGCGAGAATCTGATTGATTACACGGATAATATGGGCTACTTGTATAATTGAGGAGAAACGTAGTTGCACCTTCTTCGGGAGGATCGAACTGAATTAATTATTGGCGCGCGTAAAAGACTCGGCTTCTCCAATACTTTTGTTTTGTATTTTTCGATGTTGACAGCTTTGCGTGTGACGATCGATGAATTATACATAAGCTCATTGTTACGCACGTCTTTTTCTTTCTAGCAGACGTCGAGCCTATCACGCGTGAACATTTCCTTCGCTAGCACAAGCGATTCGTCTCGAGAAGATCCATCGGTGGATAATTGTCATCGTGTCTTTGCGAAAGAACGATTTTCCGGTGTATTTCGTATTGTAAAGCAATTATCTTAATATACGTGAAAAGTGCTGTCACAGGTGTCCGTCTGCGATCAACGTTCACAGCGGTTTTATCCGCTGGTAATTTTCTAGCGAAATGTCTGAAGAAGCAAATGACAAGCTATGACAGCTATCGCTTCGTTACCGGTCTGGTTCGTCAAAACGCGGCGCACAGTTTCTGACCATTTTTGTCTCCGGTGGCACGCGTCACACCTTGATACGAGAAGGGCAAAGAAACCCATCGTCTTTCACAAGGCAACGCGACAGGATCCTCCCGCATTTCCAATGAAGTTTGCTCGGCGAACGAGAAGCCTTCGGGGACGGTAAACCAGTAGCGTGTGTATATAAGCTCGAGCGAAAATGGTCAGGGAGATGGCGCGGCCTTATATGCCCCGTGTCCCGTCGGACGTGGACATGCATAAGAGCTGATACAAGTAGATATGGAAGGCAGCTATCGGGGCACGAGCCTCCTCCAGTGCGGGGCATCCGCACCTGCTCTCGCCTGCAGCAGCCGCGTGCAACACATTTCCTCGAACTCTACGTGCCGTCGTCATAACACGTTCTGCTTCGGTAGAAATCATTTCCTACGGAGCCGCACGCGTGTCAATGACCATTCTTGTACGGCGATTCGTTGAAACTGACCTGTTTTTTATTTTATCTTTATGCACATATACGACGAGGTTTCCCTGTTTCGATACATAATGAATGTTCAACCGGGAAACCTATTCTTACCTTTACTCGGCAACGGATAAAGAAGATTCTTTATTATCGGCCGTAATGATAGAATGCGCTTGAATTTTTTCTTCCTCGTACAAGACACAAGCCAATTTTTCGCCTTTTTTAACAGGACGATCTCAATTAATATTTTTTATCAATAAATTGTACTGAATACAACTGTGTAGTAGTATGTACATAACGGTTTTGAGCAATATGGTTGTAAGTACTATTCGGAAAATAATTAACCAAACATTTACTTTTTATTATTTAACGGATGTTGAAATCAAGCCATAGTGTTGCATCGTTTTATATACAACATAAATATTGAGAGGTAAAAGAGGTAAGACAAAATGTTCATATGGGTAAGGGAAATTTAAGTTCGTTAATAAGGTGGAAAATATGATCAACGATTTCGTTTGAAATGGGGGTTGTTAGAATTCGTTAATGTTCGTACTTGGGGTAACCGTGACAGATCCGATGCACGATGGCTCTACTTTTGCTTACCCCCGAGTATACTGTCACTCTCGTGCTGTTTCAGCCACTCGCCAATTTCCTTCTCGCAATTCACCTCACCTTCGTTCCCTCCTTCGACATGGCACGCCGGGTCGCGACTCATGGCCCTTCCGGTAAAACGAGTCTCATTAATCCAATTAACCAGTAAATAATGGGATAGCATTTTCGTATTTACGAGAGAATGCTGCCGACCCTAATGGAGTTTTGAGCCGACTATCAATATATTCTTGCCTGCCGTCCGAACAAAGTACGGGTCACTCTCTCACTTTGTTACCAAGCACGCCGTTCACTCGTTCTATCGAGGTTGGACACATAAATCCCAATTTCTTCCTCAATAAGGAAATGAAATTTTCGTAATGTTGCCAAAATTTCATCAAGACTCATTTCCGTTGTCAGATCTCGTTGCTGTTTTCACGAATCAAGCCATCTTTCATGGTTCCGGATTAACAAACCATTTTCTTATGGATGCTGGAGAAAATTAATTTAACACGACACTGTAGTATTGGTAAATGATAAAATCATGCACAAAATATCCTGTCGTATGTGTATCTACCGCTGCTGGATGCAGATCGACGGGGTATCTGTATGATGAGTAAACCGTTCATGAAGGAATACCATTTTCATAAATTTACCGTCTACATACAGAGCTTACTCTGTGTCTACCCTTAAACAATACTTGCCGTTGAAGTACACGTTTATAGGCCCATTCTTTAGAAAGCAATCCAATTCCATCAATCCAATTTCTTGAAATACTTACGTACAAACAGACACTGAAGATTTTGATAATCACTGTTAGGATACACTGATCAGGCTGCGGTGTGCGTAGTGATCGTCGTATTACGTGCGTGTTCATAATCTCCATGAGCTTTCAATTGGTGTAAATTCATCTTCTGTCAAGAGTACCGTTCGAATGTACTTAAATGACCTTGCGGTTCGCGCGAAAGTTCCAGGGAACAGTGGTCTCATAAAGAACCATTTCAACGGAATTACCACTGATCTTATGGAACGGCAGAGGATTCTGGAAATTCAGCGGAACTACCTCGAGCTTTTTCCGAACGTCCGAATCCAACAAAGATCCGACGCAGGTTCGGTTGAGCTTGCTGTAAAGAGCACGAGCTTCCGCGCGGAATTCCGACAGTTGTCTTCGTCGTCGGCAAACTTTCCTAGTTCAATGAGTATCGATCTGAGCCTAAAGTAGTTTTTTGTAACGTCTCCGGCCTACTTCACCGCGCTGTCACAGTTATAAGAAATTATTATTCCGATCGCGTCACCCTCCGGGCAATCAGATTGCTTGAAATTGCTGCCACCCGCAAACACGTACAGGATCAGAGAATTGTTGCGATCGTCGATATCCGTCAGGTCGCTTTGGTTGAAATCGCGAAAGCCGTAGACGAGTCTTCTGCTACCCTATAGGCAAGCTACACTGCTTCTCAGTTCCGGCCGACGTGGATAATTGGGAAATGTTTCTTGAATCGATGCAAAAAGTTCTCACACCGAAATGTTTAACAATACGAAATATTTTCGAGGATTTATCCTAAGGACGAATACAGTTCCATGACTTTTCTGCAGAGAGTATTTTGGTAGAAATTTTTATATTTGTATATTTCGCTTGCTGAAAACTAAAAATGTTATATTAGCTATTTGTCCCATTAATGCAGCTTATTACACAAGAAATTGCTGTTTATTTGAACAGTCGTTACAAAGTTGCTCCACTGGCGATTGTTTTCTTATAGTTGTATACGAAGAAGGTTCTGACGTTTGCAAACTATCTGAACATACCTTAGATCAGAAGTAAAGTTTTGCAGTTATTTTCAATTTTAAACGTAATCACGATAACACCATTTGTAAATTCATTACGTATAGAAACGCAGAATAGTTAGGTGTAAACTTTATTCTCAATGCATAAATGCTAAATACTGGATATTTCGTGAAATACCACTGCTGTTACCATTCAAAGCATTAATTCACGTCGCGCGCGAAAGCTAATTAATATTTACGCGCTGTTAGTAACGAACGAGCTCCCTATATTGCTTCAACCTTAATTAATTCAATTTCTCCAATACGACCCGAGGATATAATAAATTAGAATCAAGTGGGCGACTTGATGATCTTTTCCTTTGAAGTTGAATATTACATTCTCCTCGTTCCCGGAAAGACTTTCGGATATTTTACTCCATTGTTGCACCGTGTTCGACTGTTTACATCATGCGCTTTAATGACGTAAAAACTTATCTTTCAGCTATTATCTATATTCCGAGCACGTATTTACTTGGAATGTTGGATGTGAGGGTTATAAGAATATCTATTTGTGTCGCCGACCAATAGAAATTACTGCAGCCACGTTCGTTGAGCCCTCCGCTCATGATTTGCATATTCGTTTGAAACAATATCCCCGAGCGAGTGAGCTGGTAGGTCGTTTTAACGGGTCGACGGGACCATGGAGCGCGAAAGGCAGGGCCGTGCTCAGGGGATGGAAAACTGTGAGAAGAGGGCGTTCGACTGTTTCAATTAAAATAAGCATACGCTACCGGTTCGCCGTTACCACCGCTACCACCACTACCTTCCTCACCTTCGTCCGTGCTTTCTTCAAGAAAAAAAAACGCTCCGCACCCTCAGGATATTACCCAACGCCATCGCGACTTGAATGCGAAAACGGTCATAAAAGCCTCCGCGATCTTTGTTTTTCTCCGAAACTATTGATCCTCGACGATACGTGCAGTTTCAAGAAAATTTATTTCCCTCCAATACTTTATTTTCCTTCCCTTCCATAAAATCTTACTTTACTTTGTTATCTTGCAATGTTACCGATTTTTAAAATGTCTTGGTGTAGCTTGCGATAAAACAGACTAAAGTGGAGCCAGGTGAATGAATGTATATATGCGTATCCGAATGTACGTATAGAAGGTATATTCAATCGTTCATATTGAATAAACTGTTCCTTCTTTTTTCTTGTTAGTTTTTTCCTTCGACCACGGCCTAAACGGCTGATAGGAAAATTGCCAAAATGCAGCACGGTTATTTGAAGATCTGTACGGAGGGAAATAGATCTATGCAGGATTAAGGTAACTTAAGAAGATGGAAGTAGCCGAATAATATTTTCCAACGCCCTCCCGCTTTCGTGATGTTTACCTCCTACCTATCGTTTTCGCGCCCCGCGCTTTTTCCGTTCTTGGCGTATCTTACCAGTCACCACTATTCCAGTCACCTGTATATGTATACACACATGTAGACTTGCTTGTACATACATACATATATATATATAAAGATCCTTTAAATGGGAAATCGAAGCGTTTGGAAGATAACTCTCCTCCGGGTGAGAATGTATTCAAAATGGCAGCCAACCGAGCGGAGTGTTATGGGTAGAGGAGGAGATGGCGGGTAACTCCTGCGATGATACGAAACATATTCCACCCTTCAGTATCCCGAGCGCGGGCGCAGCCCTCCATAGCTATAAAATAAAATTCATCGTTTTCCTCCGTGCTTTTATGCTACGTTATACGAATCTACTCGAGGGTCGCACCGCGAAGAAAAAGATCTAACCTAAGGAGAAATTTTTCTAATTCCTCGCAACAGCAAACTCGCTGTGTCGGGGTACCTTGGTTTTCATCCTCGCCTCATCATCGTAACATCCTGACGGCTCGTCTGTTTTGGATGAGAAGGCCTATCGAGTCAGGCTACTTTACGTTATCCTTCTGACATATTGATTTGCTAGTACGCGATTTTCTCTCACCGCCGGGTTCGATTTTTTTATCTACTTGCTCTTACGCAATAACCGAAGACAAAAACTGGTATACGGTGGCGGGGAGGAAGGGTTTCTAGAATTTCTGCGTAGTTTCTCGTGTATTATTATTGACACTCGTTCGACTATGTCGCCTAGATTTATTACCCTTATCAATGTCACCCGATATAATGTCGAATTTTCTATGACGTCTCGTTTTTAAAAGCCGATGACGGAGAAGAAGCTGTGCTTCTGTATTGCGGTATGAACAGTAAAACGACCAGGGCGGTTATGCCAATGACATTGTCGTCATTCCAGCATGTACTTCCATTTTGAAATACTTTGGAAATATTGTACTTGAATAATGACACCGCGATTACGTATTTGCGTTAATTTGTCAGGACGACGTGATAAACGCATCAAGAGCTTCGCGTTACAGTTTTGCAAGAATGTCGAAACGGGCTGCTATCTTATTATGCGCGCGAGATATTCGCCATTCGTTTCGTATTTGCTTTCGTACACGCGCGTGCGTGTCCTCCTCGTCAACGGCAGCGGGTAACGCGTCGTGCGAATTCGCCGCGCGCTAAGCCGTATTAAGCACTTTGGATGTGGGACTGAGGCGGAGATGTATCCATTTATCCAGAAAATAATCCGCAGATAGCATCGACTTATCTGCAGCTATAACGCGAGGAAGAGAGTCATTGTCGGCCACTACCGTTGGGGTTGCTCGGGGTGGGCGGGATTAAAGATTATTTACGCGATGGAGATAACGTTTTTATCTCGCGAAGGTAATCAATCTTGGAAAAGGGGTTGCTTACCAGCAAACGCGTTTTCACGCTACGGCGAGCGAGAAATGCTGCCTGTCATGATGTGTTCATTTGTCTGGACATGACACTCTATATAAGTAGACAAGGCAAAGCCATATTTATGAAGCTACGTTTTACGTCGGAATTGGTTTTCTTCGTGTTTCTGTCAGCTTGGGAATGTTAAACTGGCATATGCTGTTAAATGCCACTGCTTTGTCACGTGTCGTTTGATTTCTGTTATTTAGAACTGTATTGCTTGCTTTGATAGAACTTACATGTGGCTGTCCCCGAAACATTTCCCTATCTTAAAATCTTTTCCTCAAACTTTTCACCATATATTGATATCATAATCCGAATAAATAAATATATATATCGAAAATGCATGATGTCAGTAACAAACAAGAAGGAAAATTACCGTTAAATTAAATATCGCAGTTATATTATGATTGCGAATAATGCAGGTAAATCAGCATTTACTCTATGTTTTATTTCTTTGTTACAAACATAAGATAAGTTTAAAACAGTGCGAATAAGTCAAATTTTTAGAGTCTACAAGCTTTAAACGCAAGATGTCTTTGCGTTGTCTGGCGTTCTATTAAATTCTTCATTTTAAACACAAACACGTCAAACGGTGAGCAAAGCATTTTCAATAATTATTAGATGAAATACATATTTTCCGCGTGGCAAGTAATTGCGAAGTTGAAGTGCAACTCGTAACTTGCGCATTTCCGCTCCCTCATGATGATTTTACCGTGATCAAGGTCGAGCGGTAAAGCATGGTCGAGAACGGTCGAAAGTCGTGTGCATTTTGAATGCAAGGGTTTCCGTGTTGAAAGGGAGCGCGAGGCACCGTAGGACGGGGGCAGCATGTTGTTATTTACGCTATTTAGATAACCGGCTTACGTAGGTCTCTCACACCCTTGTTGGACGTGATTCCACACCCGAGATAGCGGCCTTGCCGTCGCTGTTAACGCACGGTATAGACGACCAACCAGCCGCAATGTAGTACGCGTATCACACAAAATACGTATGCATTATCGTGCATATACGATTCGCTTTCCAGATTATTATAACGACCATCACGTTGCATTTGCGAATGTACCTGCACTGTTGGAAAATGCTCAAAAACTGGCGTTCCCGTCAGTCGATGGGAACTATTCTAACCATGTAACATACGCAGACCGTGGACATTAATTTCAGCTTTTTTCGCGGCGTCTTCTTTTCGCTCCCCGTGCAAACGTGGATTACGCCGATCTCATGAATTACGGGAGAGTATTAGTCTGTCATGCCGTGACAAGAGTAGATAAGATTGAACGACGCCATCTAAATAGTTGTATTAACAATACGATCTAATCATAAGCGCGAGACTTACTTTACTGTGTTAACATGGAATTATATTTTTCAGTTAACCCGCTGCAAAGATTCCAGACAACAAACGTGATACGAAGAAGCACAAATGTTTCGCGATCAACAGTTGACGAAACTGATTGCGGAAGTCGAACTTGAAGAAACGGTGAGTTACGTAAGATATTATCTAATTAGAGAGTGGCGTGGTATAAACATCCATCCATCTGGGTGTTCATGCTTGGTCGCACGTATCTTCCGGGAAACGTCCAATTGTGTAATGCAGGAATCGATGTCGTTGATAAGCATCGAAGTTGCCTCACTTGTCGTTCTTTCGCACATTTGTCGAACATAACGGGCGTGAGTGTACGCTTGACCGTAAGAAATCTCCGGAGCGAGTTATTTTTACTGTACAACTGGTTAATCAGCGAGAAGGTGAGACTGGGAAAAAGGGGAGGAGAACGATAAACGATGTACACATATATCCACTGATATTGATCAAGATGACTTTTATCGATGACGACTTCGCTGAGGTTTCCATTGGAGTACTCGTTGGAACATGCAGGGGAAGAACAAGGATTGGAATGGAAGGAAGAGAGTATAGGAGGGAAGGGGGAAGGGAGGAACAGAGAGAGAGAGAGAGGCAGAGAGCGAAAGCTTAATATTGACAAAGGGTTAACAACGAGAGTCGCGCGGTGACGCCGATGCATTCGTATACCGAAACGCGAATACCAATCGCGTGTGACGTGCGCTTCGATAGCGATACATGTGCATACGCTCGTGTAGCCGCGCACGTATGCCCTCGGTGGGATTCAGCTCTTTGTTCGATCGGTCTCATTCCTTTTGTTCAGTCAATGTTTCTGGCCGGCGCTAGTCCCCATAGTACACAACTGATTTTAACCGGCGTGTCTACCGATGCTGGGGCCGATGGTGATCCGATAAACGGATAGATATCTGCCCGTCCGGTCCACCTCTTCCACTATAATTAACGGCTGACCTCCTGCCGACCTACGGGCAATTTCAGTGACGAACTGAACGCTCCGGCGAATACCACGATCATAATAATCGCGGCTAAATCTTTCTGCTTGTCAATCAGCCGACTGACACCGATGGTGGCCTGCGCGTCGGCCATGCTGCGAGTTTGCGTGCCGTGAACAACCGACACGCCAACTACCAATGCTCGCCCATTAGCCAGATACGCGCTCTTTTACTTATTTACCTCTCGTATCCCTTACCCACCTTTTCTTCCCTCCTTCCTCTCCCTGTAACTCCCCTACTCCTCCCCCACCCACTCCCACCCCTACCCATCTCCCTCACTTCATCCTTCTTCCAAGACTTCACTTCTTTTTCTTATTGTTCCCTAAGTAGTGAGGCTTACGTACAATTTATACACCCTTGTTGTACTTGAAATAGCGAGCAACTGCATGGGAATATAGGGATCCGATAAAACCGTGGTTATTGAAAAAGGAACAGTTATATTCGCTTATTGTCAGTTGCAGAGCAGTCCGGTAATGCCCTTTTTGCGTTTGTTCCCCGAGTATATCTACCCGATAAATTACAAGACTATGAATCTGTTTGTCGCGATAAGTGGAATGGAGTGAATGCTCTTTACTTTCACACTTTGCAAAATGCCGTGTTCCGATTATTTTACTTTGACGGGAAAAGTATCCTTCACAGACGACAAAGAGCAATTTGCTGGAACGATTTTAGCGTTCTGCATCACAAATGGCAATTGAATCGTCGCACTGCGCGACTCATATAACGATAACAATGGTCCCAAGTGAGTACAATATATGAGCTTCATTGTCCCCCGGAAAGCGTTGGTCAGTTTGGTCCATCTGCTGACCCAGCGTCAGCATCCGTAGCAGTTGCTCCACGGTGATGGTCATCAACTGCATCAACATCAATGAGGGGCTTAGCTAGTGGAACGAACTTGGCATAAGCTGACCACACACTCGATCCCGCTTTCTGAGAAATTTCATAAATGTACCATGCTGACTAAACAAATGTACACGTACGAGTGTTGCAAAATTTGATAGAACAGCAATTTCTTGTAAGTGGTGAGTGAGTAACAAATGAACAGAATTTGCAAATACTTATGTCAATGTAATGAATTTCGTTGACGTTAATGGGACATTTGACAATCGTGAACTTTATGAAAATCTTACCTCAGGTGCGATCAGATTGTCAAATTCGGTAATTTTACTTGCGTCGGTCGACCCAAGAAAGTTCCTTGGCGCGTCAACAACCTACTGCGAAAAATACTATTTTGGTCGGCCGAGTCAACCAGTCTCCAGAGAGGATTATTAAATTGAAAATGTAAATTACGCGTTGGTCGTGCGCGGTGGCAAGTAGGCGCTAATACGAATTCGATCCATTAATCATAAGTCTGGGGATCAGGAATGTGGCGGTGGGGAGAAGGTCGCCGGTTCGAGGGTGAAAAGTTCCTCGTGTTCGGCGTCTATGAAGCCAAAACTGAAACAGGTTAACGCGGGGCACACCCTGCGATGCTCGTGTACAGGGGGAGCCGACCTCGGCATTGTTCCGGGGTGCGGGATTACCCTAAATATTAACAACGAGCGAACAAGGGTCAGTTCAACCCTCGAGACTCTTCTCGCCGCGTCAGCTTTATCTCTGCTTCATTCGCTTGTAGAACAAGCACGAAGATTGCTATATGATATTAAAATCAGGATATATCGGCCGACATATCGGCCGAAAAAAGGTATACATTAATATCAAAAAAACGTGTACTTGTAGGAACTGCGTTACTCACTCATATAATAATTTCGACAGCGTACGTAAAACTTATCTTGTTTGAGAAGGGAGAAACATTTTTTGTTTTAACGAATTTCCTTATAAACAAATAAATTATTCCCTTAAATTTCAATTTCGTTTTTCATTTTCATACACC